>VWZL01000320.1:808032-958735 GCA_013396915.1 Stercorarius parasiticus | reverse complement strand
CCTTTTTTGAAGACTGGAGTGACATTGGCTTTCCTCCAGTCCTCAGGCACCACACCTGTTCTCCAGGACTTTTCAAAGATGATGGAGAGCGGACCAGCAATGACATCTGCCAGCTCCCTCAGCACCCTTGGGTGCATCCCATCCCAAGATGTTTAATCAAGTGTATTCTTTATTTAGGTGCACATAAAGCTAGACCTTTTTGCTATAAGTGGTAAAAGTTTTGTCAGTGCCGTCCCACCTGCCCTCATGAAACGGTGCATTATTTTTCATCACAAAACACTGTAATGCCTGCAATGTTTAAAATGACTGATTTTGAACTATACATAGAGACACCACCATTTATATGCTCTCATTCCATGTATTCCATAAACACTTTAGCAATGTGAATTTCATTTCCAGGACAAGTGCTGCCATTTAGTTGCAAGCACACTGTTTCATTCCCAAGCATTTTAAAACAGCTAGTAAAGAGTTGAATGAGAAACTGCTTAAAAATAATTCTTTAAAGTGGAAAAAAGGTCCATGCATTTTGATCACGTAAGAAAACACAAAGTTTAGATGTTTCTAACTTTCCAAAACTTAGTCATATACCTCCAAAATTAATTTCATTAAAAAGTGGGAGGATGATAATATGATTTAGGGTCTGGTTTCAGTGGAAAAAAGAACAGAAGTTAAATATTTTAAAGAGATGATCAAAGTGGTATATCTGTTAAAGCAATATACAAAGGCCTAGAAACTCTGCTATAGTCTGCCTGGGGTCTGGACACCCTTATCATTACAGTTACCTAGGCCCTCTCAAAATAGCATTAGGCGATGTGACTGACACCTGCCATGGTAACTTCTCTCTTTCCTTCTCCTCAGAACTATCTGTGCTGTGTTGTGTTTTGCTTTGGTAGAGTTTTAAATGCCCACACTGTTCAAAACCTATGAAAGCATGAGGAGTATTTTCAGAAGGAACAGAAAACTGTGAGATTCCTCATGGTTTACAGGAGGATAATTTTACACCATGAGATTAATCTAGAACAGAGCTCAGATTCCTGACTCCAGCAAATATGGAAGGAAAAGGTAATATCTGACAGTAATATGCAAAGAGTAAGATTACCCGCCCCTCCTACAAAAGAAACAAATATTCTCAATTTAAGCTACTTTTTCCCTGACATAATAAGACGAACCTGTGCAATTCTCTTCTGTGACAGATGTCTGATCTAAAAATGCCCCGTGACCTCAAATTACTTCATCTTCTTAGGATTTCCCATCCCTAAAATCTCTTTGTTGTGTACATCCAACTATGATGCTAACAATTTGAAAGTATTTACAAGATAAAAACAAATAAATATCCAACAATTTTATGTATTATTTTGGTAAGATTGGAAGTCCCGGTTTCCACAAGGGACTAGTGGCTTAAAAAACAGACTTCAAGAAACTCCATTCATAAAACAATCTTCCAGTTTTAGCTCCTTCTCTTTAGCAATTTTTTCTGGATGATGTCAGCTTGTTGATGGAATAACAGAAAAACATTTAATGTAACTGTGTATTGCCTTAAGGGAATAAGTAAATCTTAAAATCAAGGTGAGTACTTTATTTTCTGTCCCTTAAAGACTGTTTTTTAGAGAGGAAGCGTCATGTTCTCAACCTTTGAATATTCAGGACTTAACAAGAACTTTCAACATATCTTCGGTGCAACATTTACTTTTCAAAAAAGCATAAGTTAAAAAGCAAGATTTGGAAAGAGAAAGAAAGATACAAAACAGAACTGTCAGTGCCCTTTCCTACCACGGAGTGATTTCTGCCATGTTATGCTGACCTTGGTCACAGCAGAAAATGCCTCAAAAGCACAAGAGCGATTAGCAAAGAAAACTTGTCTTTGACTGAATCGATGAATAGCCCCAAGACTGTCTCTCGTTTGTTTGTGTATGTGTGGTTGTTTGAGTTTCTAAAGCTTGTTCCTCCTATAAGGGCTGAATTCTTCTATAAGGGTTAACGCTGTGTACCAGATTTCCTCTATTCACCATGAAAACACTGACATACTATTGTCACAAACATAAAAAGACCTACTTAATCCAACCAGTGTTGAATTCCCCATCAATTAATTTCGGGTAGGTCTCATGGTTAGAACAAAAAATCAGGAGTCAAGCAGATGCTGGGACTGAGTTTGAATTGAGGCATTGAGTCACTGGATGACCTTGAGGACAGTCTCTTGACCTCCGTGTGCCTCAGCAATCCGGCACTATCACTGGGGGAAAGGCGGGACACTACTGAATGCCAGATGCCATGCCCAAGCCTTTCAGACTAAGCTACAAAACAGTAAAATAGGCATGTTAATTCGGAAACATTTCCTGAATGATTCACCTGTCCCCTTTGACTTCTTCCTCAAAGGCTGAGAATGACCAGGAAGTTGGGGAGGAGAAAAGATGATTTCATTTGTTCTTGCTGGGTGGGCTCCACTCACCCTGTATCTGCAGAACATCCGAGTGGGATTGCCAAAAATCACGACTGCCCTTAAAAAAAAACAATGCCAGTGTTGGCAAGACAGAAAGTACAAGCAGGAACACCTGTGCGCCTGCTGAGCACAGCTGTACACTGCAGAAGTTTCCATGGTGTACATGCCAGACTGCTGCCAAGCTGAGCGTGTCTGGCTGGGAAGGAAGGGAAAGGCAGCAAAATGCAGCACGGTTCACATCAGTGGAAGAAAAGCACCTCTCTCTGATGTTTTCCTAAGACTCAACGCTGTTCTGCATAGGCAGTCCTCTCCTCTGAAAGTGCCCAGTATCTCTTGTTCTCTCTCAGTATTGTTGGCTCTGCTCACCTGTGTTGACAGTCGTACATGCAACTCATGATCAGACTTTCCCCGAGGAAACATCTGCCCCACTGTGAGGTATTATATGAGGTCCCTTCTATAGGGGACTTTTTACAAGGGCATGTAGTGACAGGACAAGGGGTAATGGCTTCAAACGGGAAGAGGGTAGGTTTAGATTAGATATCTGGAAGAAATGTTTCACTATGAGGGTGATGAGACACTGGAACAGGTTGCCCAGAGAAATTATAGACGTCCCATTCCTGGAAATGTTCAAGGCCAGGTTGGATGGGGCTTTTAACAGCCTGGTCTAGTGGGAGGTGTCCCTGCCCATGGCAGGGGGTTGGAACTGGATGATCCTTAAGGTCCCTTCCAACATAAACCATTCTATGATTCTATGATTCTATTACTGTCCCCACCAGTTTGTAGCCATCACTCTAATGTGAGCCACTGCCACTGGAATGGAGTGCATGAGGGCTTTGCATCCTCTTCAGAGCAAAATCATTCAGGTCAGTTTAAGAAGTGCTGTGTTATCAAGTAAAAGCAATTTATTGGATTAAACATGATTAGACAGTTTAGATAGATTATTTTCACATTTTATACCACTAGGTTGAAAAAAAAGCATAATGTAGGCAATGAGGAGCAGACTTTCCCACAGAAACAGGACTCTCCTTCCCAGCCAAGTGTTCTGATTTCTAGACATGGACAGCTATAGATCACGTTCCTCTGTTCCTCACTGCTGGTCATAAGTTGCCTCAAATTTAACAGATGAAAAATCCCTTCACCCAGAACATGTCTCGAAAGAAAATGACTGAAGGCACTGCACTATGGTGTGGTAACAAGGACTCCTGTCTTTCCTGAAACAATACTATAATGATTAGGTAATCATATCAAAAGGTATACTGCTCTAAATTAATTTAGTGCAACTTAAGTTATGTGTGATCTAAGGGTGTCTGACAAGTCAAGTCCATGTCTATGCTTCATTTGGGGCATGTGCTTTCTGAACCCCAAACAGTCTTAGTTCAGCTGAGCAAAGGCAAGAAATCTAATGAAAATGCTCAACAGCACCACTAAGCTCCTTCCTAAGCTTTTTATAAAAACTTTTAAGTACTTAGAAGTTTTACGTACAGCCAGTTCCCTTTTAACACAACATGTTCTTCCCTAGCACATTTTATGTGTTTAGAAAACACTCAGGCAGAACAGTCACAGAAAACAAAACCGAAAACATATTCATCATGTAGGAATCTCTCTAACAACAAGTTCATATACAAAGACTCACATTTTGTTTGCTAGGCACCTAACAGTGCACAATAACACTGAAACCAAGCCTGATGCTTCTCTCAATAATAGGGAAATGTCCCAGTGGTTTCACTAAGATCAGAATTGAATCCTTGCTTGAAATGAATATAATTTTTCCTTCCGTCTTTAACTTCTTCGCCTCTCAGTGTCAAAAATAGCAACAACTGAAAAATCTTGCTTCAAGCATTCATAAATATTGAAAATATACTAGGCCATTGTACAGAAGTGAAGCTTGCACTCAATGCAATACATTCAGCAATGTCCTTGAGTCACTTGCATTTTGGATGTAGCCTAAAACCACAGCTCTTGACCACTTTTATAGCTGGGAACGGTCCCCCAGTTCCTTTCATTTGAGCAGGGGTGTTATCACCAGTGTCCTGGCTTGCTTCCAGTGTAGGTAATTATATTATGCTTGTTTAAATTCTCCAAGAGGTCCCAACTGGAGAAGCTATTCTTCACTTTCTCTTCCAAGAGATCCTTGAGAAAGACTGCTAGCAGAAAGCATCTACCATTCTTTGTCTGAGGGGTGACTGAATTTCCATTATGGGAGGAAGTGGTCCCTATTTATAGGTATATAAACTTGTACAGACTCATATGTCCCTCTTTATTTGTATTAATTACTTGGATATATGGATGGGTGAATACGCACATTCTTAGAGTTGTTCTGGGATAGTCTTTTCAGCAGAAGGAGGTATTTGTCAGCTTGGACTAGTTATAGCATTTTCTAAAGAATTATGTAATATGCAAAGCAGAAAAGAATAAAATCTGAGAGGGTTTCATTAAGTGACATAAGATGCCTATGGCAGAAGTGGGAACCTAACCCAGGTCTCAAGATTTCAGCTTTCAGCATGACATCATTTCTTTCCCTGAAGAAACGTTATGTAATATAATGCAGAATATATAACAAAGATATAGATATACATAATATCATGAAAAATATGTATTGAAGAATATAAAGTATAACAAAGAAATATAATGATCTAATCTCATACCTGAAAAGAAATTCCATTTCTGGGGAAAAGAAAGTACTAAATCTATCATGGTGTAGGCATCAACAGAATGTTGTGCGTGTCATCTGATGAGCAGGTAGTGGTGAGGACTCGTTTGACAGGGGTAAATCGGATGCCCCAACCTTTACTCTCTTTCTGCCCTTCATCTGCCCATTTCCACTTGATTCTACCCTGCTAAGTCTAAGGCTAAGGTTGTCATAGCTTAATAAGTGAACCTTTACTACATTAAAGAAGACTACCTCTCTCTTTGTATCCAAACCACAGAAGGGTGAGCTCAACTTCTACCATTGAAACTGATTTCCATATATTTCATCACTCATATTATTCTCATGTTGGTGGTGTAATAATTTCACAATATGTGCCTGTGGTTTTCATTAGAGAAGGAGCTTTACTTATGGTTTGACATGTCTGTACTCTCTCCCCATACAATTACTTTGCAAATATTTTGGCAGAGGGCAAGTGAGCTCTTTGTTAGGACGGAGGACAGGCATTTTGAAAAATCCATGGCCTGATGATTTTTCTGTCACAGACTTTCTATGCCTCCCTGTTTTTACCATCTACAAAACTGCAATAATTTTTAATGAACTCATAAGAGTATTGTGAGGTTGAACATAACATTGTGCATTGTTTGTAAACTACTTGGAGATTTTTGGCTAAAAGGTACTGTAAAAGTGCAAAGGAGTTAATTGAAACTACAGGAGTCAGTTCCTAATGTGTATCTCTGTTTACGAGCAGATTTTTCACCTCGCCCTTGTGGAATTTGAAGATGTAAAAAACACACGCAGCCCCAAAGAACCTACAATCCCAACAGAAAATTCAGATGAAAGAGCAGAAGTTAAAAATTATCGTCCCCATTTTACAGAGGGAGAACTGAAGCAGAACAACTTAATATATTTATTCCAGGACGCACAGAAAAAGAACAGCAGATGCAGGGATGTGAAGGCAGATCTGAAGCCCATCCCAAGTGCTTCATATAGAGGGTAGTCTGGTTAGCACAGTCTCCCCCCTGCCCTGCCATTAAGTCTAATTATTGATTTTACTCATGTTAGAAAGGCAAGGAACAGTCCTTTGAAAACCTGCATCTAGCTTGGGAACTGAATACAGCAGCATGCTTAATGTTTTATCACCTTCTTGTTTAGTTAATTCCTTTTGTTTTCTTTTTTTTTTTTTTCTTTTTTCCACATGGAGCTCATGAAACTCTTTGGTTTTGATAGTGTTTTTTATTATGAGGGTTTCTTAAGGTAGCTGAAGTGGCTGAAAGCAGGGCTTGCCGAGGAAGTGCTCAGCCATGGCCCACTGGTTGATGTCAAAAGGCCAGCATCTGGTACCATTCTCTTGGTACTCAATTGCTTCTTTCTTTCAGCTCTTTTCAGACCAAGGTATAACTTGAGAAGTGTACTTTGTGTTATAAAAGCCCTAATAGAATGGCAGCTTTATGTGCATAAATCTGTTCTCGCTGCCAACACCACAACTTAGCCAAATAACAACTGCAGCCACAATACCAGGAGGCCAAAGTTTTCTAAGACTAAATCTGTCACCTCGTCTCGTGCAACTAGCTGCCTACAGCCCTGAATATGACCTTAAATTTGATTCTCCCATTGTACACAAGCTATAGAGAAAATTACATAGTGTTGATTTATTGTACTATAGATTTTCTCCATTTTTCTTCACTTTTTGTTTGCATGTTCCTAACAAAGTTATATATAATCCTTTAAAGACTAAGAAAAAAACCCAACCAAAACAATGAGAACGCCACAGTGAACTGTCAGCAAATCTATGTAAAACCCAACTGTCACAGTTTACTCATCTGAACAAAGGGAACTTCATTTTGATTTTACTGAAATATAAAATTTCCTCAAATTAAAACCAAATGAATACATCTTTACAGTCAAACTGAGACTCTACCAAGGCAGTCAGCATCAAGTGCTAGTTCACACAGTGGGGTCAGCACTCTTTCTTCACTGCATTTGCCAATGTTTATGTTTTTTTATAATCGGGAGAAAATCAAAGCCATGTGGACACCTACAGGGAAAACAGCAGGTCTCAAAATGTTGTTGGCATGGCAAAATTTGTGATTCTCCCATGGCACTTCATTTTTTGTCAACTTTGTTTCAGTTACATTTTCATGTTAATTTCTTTTATTTTGTAAAGTAGTTGGGGCTGGAAACAAATTTTCTTATTGTTTTTATAGAAATTTAGAGCAGCCATTCCCAGGTGGAACTCCTATAAAGAAAAGCTTTATTTTAATCCACAAGCCTAAGTCTAATATATAACCTCGCCGTTCTTCTAAGGCATAGGCTAACACAGCAGGTGTTTCAAGTTCCTGGGAGATGCATTAAATAGACAAATTTAAACCATTCATGATTAATAAAAATGGGTTTTTTTTTTTTTTCTTTCATTTTCCTTTGGAAGGGGAAGAGAATATGAAATTGCAGTGACCATACTATAAATATACCTTTAAAATATAAATAACCCTCATAACACCTGTGTGTGGGGAAACAAAGTAATATTCTAGAGTGTGTTTAATAGAACAAGGCAAAAAAACCCCCAACCGCTATTAAATGAAATACTGAAATGCAAGTGCATAAGAGTCATAATTTTTAAAACAAGGACCCAAAATAATGAACAAACAGCCAATAACTAGAAAATCACCTGAAGGATTGAATTCAAAGGTCTTATTAAAAATATCAAATTTACCTTTTAAAAGACCTGTGCAATTACATGCATCATGATATAGCGTGCAGGGCACACAAGGCAAGCATGTGCTGTAAAGGCCTGAACAACCTATGGCTTTATGTGTGCCAAAAACACAGCGGGTTCCTAAGCACATGGATGCATAAATGTCCAGGAGAGGGAGCCTGAAGGCAATTTGCAATGCACCATTGTGGACCTGCCTTGCTTTGAAAGTTTTGCCTACCTTGCAATTAGTCAGCAGAGGACCTGAGCAGGTCAAGGGTTAATGGGACAGGCTACATGTTAAACCCAGTTGGCACATCGTTCCAAACAAAACCACCAGCCTGGGGAATATGAATTCTGTCTTTACTGGGTATCAAATCACTTCCTTCAGCACTAAGAAATGATGATACATACTTTTGTCCTCCAGTCTTAACAGACTTGTGTTAAACACAGCTACAGCAGGCCTGAGGATGCACGCCAGAGCTCTTGTTCATTGGATTGAATGAGAAAATATGATCTGGGCAGAAAGATATTTCATTTTTTGTTCCATTTCTTTTAAGTCAGAAGAGTTAAACCAGGGATAGATTCCAGAGTTTATCCATGTGAAAACCACTGTATAAACAATTTGAAGTTCATCAGACTGTATTATGTGTGCTTAGATTGCATACTATGAGTGGTGTATTTATCTGTTCTATACATGATGGGATGCTGATTTGGTTAGTAGCTATAGATTGGACGTCCATTTAATATAAAATCTTGAAACGGAAATCTTTTGACTGATTCATGGTTAAGGCTATTGGAAAGAGACCATGTTCTAGATTCCTGGAAGTCCCTTATGAATCCAGTGGGTGGTTATTTAACATCTTGCTTTTCCATCCCACTTTGTCTACTGTCAATACAATCTGCTAGGCAGACAATTAATCATGGTGAGTCACTATTTACAAAGAAAAGAGCGTGGTTATCCAAGCAGACTTCAGTGACTACAAGCCAAATCCCCAAACAAACTTTGTGATGTTACAACAGCAAAAACAATCAATACAAGCAATACCTATAGAATCCCTAGGTGTAATGGAAGCTACAAGGAGTATATGAACAACCCGGACAACTTTGGCTTTCCTTCATGTAACATAAATATCTAGGAGTTTAGGACAATTGGTGTGAGTGAAAAGTCTCTGCCATTTGCCTTCTGAAACCTAATGGAATCTTCTCCTGCTAAGACAGAGGAGACTCGTAAATGCTTAAAAGCTGTCTGCTTTGTGCATTTCTCTTGACCCTATAAGATCTGAGACCCAATAGGATCCAAATTTCTGAGTCATATTTATCAATATCAGCTAAGTATTCTGCTGGCTTTGAGTGTTAGGGACATTATTTTCTCCACTGATATTTTTTGACATGAGTAAGACACACTTTTTTTCATCCAAGTTGTCTTAAATAGCTGAAAAGTTAGTTGTGGAGTTTGGATTAGATATGGAGACGTCAGTCATGATTCATAATTTAATACACATAGTGGGTTTCAAATGGTCTCTAAAGTAGCTCAGAAGAAAACTCATACACAAGTGCTTAGATATTGGTTTGCTGTATATTCGTGTTCACCAACAGAAACCAAGAAGCATACATAACAAGAACTTGGTGTTTCTCCAGCTATCTAAAACAGTATTTCATTTTAAATATTTCCATGTGTTTATGAAGCTGAAATCTTTTTATGCAAACAGCCATGATATATTCCCTCTTTGAAGTGACTACCACAATGAATAAAAAAACCCACCAGAACAATAACATTGAAGCTTTGACTATAGAATATTTTAGGAAACAGACTTAAATTTTCAGGGCGGTTAGGTAGTGGGAAGGTATTGTAGAGCAGACACAGGAATGATACGTGATATGTTCTCATTCCTCCCATAATATCTCAGGTCAGTAAAACCTTAATTCAATGACCAATCTTCATGAAATAAGGTGATATTCATTTACAGTTAAAATGACAAAAGTGTGAACCTGATTTACGGAGTCACTTGAATATATTCTTTGAGAACCTTTGAGGAAGGAGACTCTCACACTGGCTTGGACTCCTTCATTCATTTTGAAACTTCATCATATACCACATCTAGTACACGACTTAGAGTTGGCCAGATCCTAGATTAATTCTTACTTTTCTCTACCTCTGATAAATCCACAAGACCAGAAGTGCAACGGAAACACCGCAGATGACATTCTGGTGCTATAGATCAGCGTGACTCCATATCCCTCAATGGAGCACTGTCAGCTTATGCAAACTGGGCATCTTCATTTCTGCTCTGCAAAATATATTGGGGAGCATATGTATTTAATTCTACATCCTGACTTGTGGTTCTGTCTCCAGTACATCTGACGGCACTCTTGATAAGTTAAAGGTTTTGTGAGTCACAGTTCATTACAAATCAAGTATCCCAAAGCCTCCCTGCCTAGAAGGACGAATGAGGAAGGCCATGGACACAATGCCTGACTATAGAGAGTAATAAAACCTCAGCTGGTTACATGGGAGATGGATGTTCCCATGCAAATGTTGCTGATGGCTCCATTCTTCAAGATGTCAGCAAAGGACTTGAGCACTTGTGACTTCATGAACAAAGGACAACAGGGTTTCTCATCTGCTAATATGCTTTGCGTTAAAAAGGCAACGTCAATTTGCCTTTAAGTCTTTCCTGCAAAGTTCTTTCACTCTGTACATAGATGAATCAAGCACATTGAAAAGTTGAACTTCAGTTAGGATTTTTGAATGAAATAGTTAAGAAGTAAAGGGAAATTTTGTTTTCAAGGTTAGAAAAATTTTGTCATTGGTGTTATTCCCATGTGATCAGTGGAGCCATGGTAGGGGTGAATTTTACTTGGCATGTTTAGCCAACACTTCATCTAAAACTAATTTTCCTACATTTAATCCCCTAACCAGCCTCTTTCACTTTGTAGGGTCAGAAAATGGGAGCCAGTGTCACTGACGTCACAGATTTTCTTTTAAGGAAGAGGCAGGAAATTTCACCTCACTTCTAATTTGCTATGCAATAATCACAAAGTGTCACTTTGTTTATTAACCAGATGTTGACGTATGATTGCAGTATAAAAGTGACCTCACAGTCCAATCATAGCAATCATTAACAGGTTAGATTTGGTTTAAATAATGCCCCTTCCTGCATTGAAAACAGGTGTAGTCCCATCCAGTGGCCAAACTCAGCACCCTGCTGCTAAAGGCAAGCAGAAAGTTGTACCACTGTGATGGTAAGTGAGCGAGAGACCTTTCTACAAGCTGTTATTAATTATGAAGATAAATAACATCTTAAAAAGAGCTACAGTTCTTGGTGGTTTCATAGGAGCCTTTGTGAAGCCAGCTCTGGAGATAGCACATAATATTATTTCAGAAATCAAAACAGGTATTTTGTTTCTGAATCTTACAGTTCTTACAATTTTCAAACTTTATGAAGAAATAGCGTCACAGGATAATGAAGTGTATTTGCTGCTGTGAAAATGCAGAAAGGCACAACTAGGTACAAAGCACAAGAGGAGATCCTTCGTCTCAACAACTACCTCATTACTGTTGCAGCCATTTCTCTTAGAAACTAGACAAACTTCACCTTAAAATTAGTTTGGTGGTTTGTCCCTTAATTTTTTTTATTTCTGTTTTTCCTTCATTATTCTCTTTGGTATTTCTTCCTATTGTTTTGATGGCAAATTCCAAGTGAAGCAAAGTCAAGAGTTTTCCAGGTTTTCAGAGGGAGTCCCATGGAATAGCTGTTCCTGCAAACTGACATTATCATCAACTTAATAGGTAAAAATACATGTAAAACAATGTTAACTACATCTTTTCACACCTATCTGAAACATTTGCTCTGAAATTCCATTAAAATATTGCATTTGCTGCATTGAAGTAGGGACTTCCATGGGGAACCAGAATTTAGGAGACACAAGAGACAATTTCTAAGCATATATATAGACTTCACCAAATATACCGTGCACTGGCACCCTAATTCCTCAGCTGGCTACAAAATAAGACAGCAGAGCACACTGTGACTCCCCACCATTCCAGGCAGATGTGTTTCCTTTCCAAGGAAAGCAGGGCAGGGAAGGAAGTGCACACGATTCTCACCTTTATATGGCTCTGATGATTCAGACAGAGACTGTGTTAAGTCTGTTTTTTGATTTTTTTTTTTTTTTTAAATACCCAGTAAAATTCTAACAGGCATCTAAGTCACTTTTGAGATTAAATTTAACTTTTAAAAATGGCTTGGGCGTGTGGAACCAGACTCTAGCCATACTATATAGTTGTCTAATGTCTATAGTTGTTTAATGTCTGACAATAAGAATGTGTCATGTGTCTGAGGACTCCATTTGAAGAGTTCTTCAGATTTTGTCCTAGGATTTCTATTTCAACTTTCTGAATAATGCTTTGAAAAAAGAAGTGTTTGCAACTGCATCTAGGGGTCTGAAGTTTGAATATGATTCATTGCTGTATGCAAGGTTGTGTCATTCATAGAACCACAAATATCTAGGTAAACAGAGCCTCAATTTCAGAAGTCTCAATTTATATTGGCATAGTGTCTGACTATTTCACTGCAAAATGTAATCATAAATTGCACACACCCTGGGAGTAGGGCGTGAAGTCTCATCTTTTGTCTGCTTCAGTTATTTTTCTATTTTTTGCTTTCAAATTTATATTGGCATTACAACTCAGTAACTAGGTGATGGTCATGATTTATCTCTACAGTTTAGAAACATCAGCTTTTATGAGTCTTTGTCAGAAAATAAGTAAGTGATTTTTATAGATTTTCATTTTAAGTTCTGGAATTGTTGCCATTTTCACATTTTTAAATGAAAGATTCCCTCCTTTTCCTCAAGATCAATTTCCATTTCAAAATTTAGTTTTCTACAACTAACCCCCCACCCCTGAAACATTTTAAGTCAAAAATTATTTCAAGGAAACACTACAGAAGTATCACAATAAAAATGTGTTATTTATCCAACTGGAACTCCAATTTGAAATGCTAAATATATTAGCCCAAACCTTTTGCCCAAGCTTACAGCAGGAAGTTTTCCAAAATCTTAAAAATTCTCACTGCAAGAGAACCATATTCCTCCAGGTTTATTAATTCAGCCTGATCTTGAACTGCAGAATTCTTACCACTGATAGCATGCAAAACTCTTTAAAGCGTTTCCCTCCAGTAGGGCCTCAACTCTGCCTTTCAATCTTGACCCAAGAAAGTTCACTTGAACCACGCACCTGAGTTCCTCTAAAGCATCACTAGTCCCTATCACTGGATTGGTGGCAAATAGCACATTCAGTCTCTCATTTAAGCCGCTACACAAATATCTCTATATTCATCAGAGGTAATTGGTGGTAAATGCCTGAGAAACTTCATTCAAGTGATTACCACCCATTAGCTGCTTGGCTGGCCGTGTGGTGTTGCAAGCTCCAGTCTGTGTAACATGCTCTAATCACTGTGCTGGCTGCAGGGACCTGCAGCAGGTTGACTGGAGAACTCAGCTCGACCTTAGCCTGTATGGGTTGAGAAAGAATATGGGGACCCAAGAAGGCATAATATGGCTGTAGCCCTAATTTTCAAGAGGCAAAGCTGTTCAGAGAAGGTGATGGAATGGTATTGGGGTCTTCTTGGGAAAAGGTAACACCTAGGGACAGGACAGGAGAAAGGATCTTTCTCCTCCCATGAGCACACACAGCCCAAAATTCTGACCAGAATCAGGTCCTTCTGCCACTGGTAAAGTAAGGAGCTCCTCTTTCAGTCTCTACCGTGCTGTTGTAGACTCCTGCATTCACAGAGCAGATTCAATCCTTTCCTATGATAAGGGTGTGCTAACTAACCCTTCTCACTTGCTGCCACTGATCTCAGACCTGAAAAGTTCATTCTAAAGAGGTGGGGAACGTTCTGAAGAGGGGGAAACAATTTCACCCGTTCAAATTCTCCTAAACTGCTTATTCCCTCAGGCAAAATAATCAACTAACACACCTGTGGAAAGTGAGTATGGAGCAGAGGAAACCCTGCACGGAAACTCCCTGAAGCCACAGCTGTGCGTGCTGTCACTGGAGTATGCCCAGTGCGTAATGGCACATTAGGTAGGCATTGATCTCAGCCAGTTTATGAGGTCTGTTACAGAATTGAATCACTTACTGCTGAAACCCATGGTGCAGAAATTGCTACTTCCTAAGCTAATCCATTTTCAAATTAGCTTCCAATTGTGACTGATGACCTCACTGGCAAGTCAGTTTACCTAATTGCTAACACTTACTAAGGGAAGAGAAATCAATCTTTATACCTCTTTCTTTGCCCTATTTTTCGTAATTTTTAAATTCCTCACAGCTTCCTTTCACACTGCTCCAACTGGGAAGATAGGCTTTAAGAAAAAGCTAAGATTGCTTAATTGTCTACTCCAGAAGACACAAAGGGTAAAGGGAAATCAATGGCTGTGAGTGCTTCACCGACAGGAGAGCTGAGAATGCATATTCATTCGTTTGTGCAGCTTTCCTAAACTGATACTTAGCTTCTATATCGGAAAAAGACACAGAGACTTCTGCAAAAAGAGACTCTGCTTCTCGATCACTGTGAATAACTGTAGACAGTTCACTTCCCAGTTTGTAATTGTAAAGGTAAGTCTTAACATGAGAATGGGCACGAGAGCTGATGGAAAGGGAAGACTTGATGCTCATGTAACTTTTAAAAGTCAATAGCAGGTTGCCTCATAAATCTGTTTTACATGATTTTCACTATGACAGGTGGATGCTTTTTTTTTTCTTTAATTTCCAAGGAGTGTATAAAGAATCCCCTATACAAGCATGCTTCAAACTGAAAAACTGAAAACACAGGATCAAAACAACTAATACAGGTACATAACATTTTAAAAGAAGCTCAGACCTACATCAAATTGCAGCGACCTTTTCTAGGACAAAGAAGCATCTATTTGAATCCTCCCTAAATTTGATGGCTTTGAATTCCAAACAGATACCTCTTCAGAGCTGTGACACATTTATATGTAACGTACATTCTATACGGTAAGATAAAGTGTATAGCAATGTACAATATAAATAAGCTCTGAGTACCATGGAAACTTATTTCTATTTTTTTTTATTGGAATATGAATCACATAGAACTAAGAAATTATACTAAAAGAATGAAAAAGGAAAAAAATAGGCACTTAGCACTAATTCAGTAAAAGAAGTCATACAGACCTATCCAAGCTGTTCCTCAAAGCAGTCAGCACAAATTAACTATTAAGTTCATCCTACACTGACTAGAAATAGAAGGCAGTGAGAAAAGGCTCTCTGTGCAACCGAGTAAGGGACAGTCCAGATTTCCATTTTGCTGCGTCAGCTGCCTCAGAAGCAAATCTGCATTTCCCCCTGGAGAGATACAGATGTACTTTTTTAATAACAAAATAGCCAATATGTCTCTAAATATGATTATCATAAGCACATATAACTTGTTGTACAACTATGCTCAGCTTCATAGGTAGGGCAGAAAGCCAGAAAATGTGGTGAACATATCCTCATCCCCAACCCCTTGACCTACTAGTGTGATGTTTATCTTCATGCTGACATTCCTAAAAATCTATATTTCCCCCTTGAATCAAGCTACCATATATTGAGAACAGATTAGCAACTTATGTTCTTTTGGCATTTTAGAAACATTTTTTTTTTTTGTTTTGCATAAATTGCCTTGCTTTTGCTTTCCTTTTGTACCCTTCTGTCTTCGTTGACTCCACATTTCATTTCTGACTCTGTGACTCTCCGCAGCCACTCCTGGTTACAAGTTAAAAAAATCCCAAGGAAACATTGTGGCTTGTGGTTTCAAATGTTGGTTTTACTGTGTCCCTGACGTTTAGACATGAGTGACACGTTGACCTTTGAAGTTGCATTGTCCTGGGACATAGCTGAGATTTTTCTATTGGAGTGAGGTTTGCCTTTAACAGAAGAGGAATGTTCAGATAGACCGATTGGTACTTGGCCCCTGGCTAGGCTAAAAGTATAGCTTTCCCTCTCAGGCCTAATTCCTAGCATAGGAATGCAGAGACAAAAGGAAACACAATAGGGAAATAAATCCAGCAGAAGTTCTTCCAAGCAACTTCATAGAAGTTTAAGCTATAAATTGGAACATGTACTTCTTCCTTTGGTTATTCCCTCCATTTTTGACTGTACCTAATAGATCATTAAAATATGCAACTCTATTCTGAAATTTAGATAGATTGATGAGTGTTTTTTTTCTTGGGGGAAATGTTTCATGAGAGCTCTAAAGTAATAGGATAAGGTATAGCTTATTTTCTTAAGACTTCTCTAATCAGCATTAGTATGCAACTCAGATTCCAAAATATTTGGAACCCCACTGAAACAAACAGAAGTGTTGGAGGAACAGAAATGCACTAGTGACCTCAGAGCAATTTTTAATATTCTTAAGTGTTGCTTCCAAGTACTAAGGTCTTTTGAAGTGGTGTCTAGCTATTTTTCTATGATATCTGGGGATAAACTCTATTCTTTATTTATCTAAGCAGGAGTTCTCCTTCAGTGAATCTCATAATATTAAAGAAGCTAATTGAATTAAGTAATTATAAAAGGTACTAGAGACCAAGCCCATGAAATCAAACTCATCTGCTATTAAGAATGCTCAAAGTCATTGTAATTTTCCTATCCCATTTCAAGAAGCCTTCAGAAATGAGATTTACTCGGTGTTCCTGTAAATTTAGGAGTTCATCTTGGAGGTCCTATCTGAAAGCTATCAGGAAGTAGTAGGATTCCATCGAAACACACTAAGTACTTGTAATTGCTTTCCAACAAGCACAAGTGACTATGACTGTACTCAAGATAGTGACAGCATTTTCAATAAGCTCCAGGTTAGGCAACTGAGACTACAGCTTCGGTGCAAGAATACTCCCCTTCTAGAGACAAAGAAAATATAAATTTGTTTATAAAGCTAAACTTCACTGGAAGATTTCGGCCTGTCACTGGATACAGCAGCCCTGCTCATCAAGGCATGATAGTATGCAGGACAGTGATTCTGTGACTCTTGCTTCTCACAAGCTCAGGGTCCTCTAAAATAACATTTTCTCCACCAAAGGAGAACTGAAAATGCTACTTTTTCTGATGAATGTAAAATAACCTGTATCAGAGGATTTAGTTTCAATCATCTGGATTTTTAGAATTAAAAAAAAACCAAAAAACCCAACCTTTGCACTCTTCAATCACTGTAAATGCTACAAAAGTGGAACTTTCAAGCTTTTTTACTCTCCCACATTGATGTCAAATACAACTGAAAATCAGACCTGTTGTCATTTCTGTATAAACTGTCCATTATCATAAAAGACATTTTTACTGTGACTTCAAAACTAGGCTGATATCTGTGAGAATCTACAGAATGGCTGTGAAGATTTTTCCCATTAGACATTATCTGACTATTGACGGATTTCATAATTACATCATGATTCTGTACTCAGTCTTTCTGGAGTACAATCCTGCCAAGAAAAAAAAAAATGTATCTGCATAAAACATGGATTATATATTATAACATCTGTAAAATGATAAATTATCTACTGCAACTTCATAGGACAATACTAATATGTAAGACCAAAAAAGCGCAACTACTGCTTAGAACAGTTTGAAAGAAATTATAATTACTGGAGTTCAATAAGTATCTCTTAAAGTTCTTGGAATTAAGCATAGTATTGTACTGAGCATAACAGAAAGCATATGATGGTGAAATAAGTATATTACCTTTATCATTTTTTTTTTCCATAAACTATCATAAACACACCAAAAAGATACGCATGCAAGAGAACAGAAAGAGAAACACAGTATCTACCAGGCTGCTATCATGACTGACATTTTAATTGGCTCACAAGTGTATGGGGACTGCAGTATGTTTAGACTCAATTTCCACATGTACAATACAGCCATTACAACTAGTCTCTTCTACATCTGGGAATTAGTTTATAGCATTGCAACTGTTGCTCATCTGGTCTTCTGCTGTCTTTGCCATGAACATGAGTCTTGACAGAGGAACTGTGGCTGGATAAAACAGCTAGCAGATATTAATGTAGTCCCCTTAGGTATACTAGTTGAGAACGTACCTCTGTAAACAGAAAGGAGCCCAAACCACAGTGTTTTGAATCGGAGCTAAATAAAATAGGGATTTCAGACTTTGAGTGCCGCTTCTTGTGTTGGGATGGGAAAGGCAGGGTGGGTGGAAGGTGCATTGGGTACGGCAGGACGTACAAACAACAGCCAGTCGTGAGGACTCGTGAGGACTGCTGTTCTTCAACTCCAGCTTTCAGGACACATAAACGGAGCAAAGGCCATCTGCATTACATCTGGTTGGGACTTCTCCAGAGAAGTTCCTTTTCTATCCAAAAATTATGATTTGTCAGAACAGATTTATTTTTCCTTCCTAATGAAAACTAGTAATTTTTAAGAACTTTTTTATTTGAAACTTTTCTCAGATAGATCTATCATAGAATATCCCAAAGGAGTACATTTGTCTTTACTGTACTTCTACTTAGACAAAACATGAGAACAGAGAATTAATGCATGTGTGCCATGGTCCAGTGAAGATAATTTATATATATGTGATACAGCAATCAGAAAGACTGTATCTCCCCAAGGATATAGACACACAGAGAGTGATATCCTTGGAGACATTTCACAAACGAGGCTTTGCCCCTTCCCTCTCTTGAGAGATCACCATGAGCCAAAAAAAAAAAAAAAAAGGTGAGATTTGAACTACAGTCTTCTGTGTCCCCTGAGATCTTCCATAGAAATTTCATTCTTTTATCACCACCAAGCCAGCCAGACTCCAGCCTAATATAGAAGAATTTTCAGAAACCTAAACAGTTGCAATAAAAGCAATGAAAAGAGACTGATTTTATTCTAGGATTTATCAGAGGCATGAGAGAAAGAGTTTTGGTTTGTTTTTTTAATCACAAGTGATCATCATAACTACTGAGCTATTTTAGAGCATTCATGTATCAGTATTACTAGGAAAATAGGAGGGTAGGGGTTTGGAGGTTTGGTTGGTTTTTTTGGTGTTTCTTTTTTTTTTTTTCTTCTCTCCTTGGTGTTCCCCCACCCCCACCCCCCCCATCCTGTTTTTCTTTTACACATTTTGATTTAGCATGATGAAGAAAAAACAAATCCCCAAACCCTGAAATCTTTCAGAAACCAGAGTTCCAGTTTTCCAGCCAGCCCTCATCCACATGGAGGCCAAATGCTTTTGTCATATTATTAATTCAGTCTGCACAAGAGGTTGTGGTTCTTTTGCTAGAGGAACTCTGCTACGAAATGTGGTGCCAGAAAATCTGACAAGTGCCCTCCCTCCCAGTACATTATTTTGGAGAGAGGAAGCACAGAGCAGAAGGCGGACTTTTTGTGGGCTGCTGGGGGATGGTTTGCATAGCGCTTACACTTCTTTGTGGTGGGGTTTGAAGGGGGAGAAAGTTGGAGCATTTCAACAGCCCTTCTTTCTCCATCTCCTGCAGTTTATACAGGAGAAAGAGAGACCTAGCAAAAAGAAGAAACCAATGTTGTTGCTTTCCTGCCTTTTCTTCCATCTGACAACAAGGTCTACCAGCAAATACCAGCAGCTTGTGTGTTATACCCAGTGCCTGGGAACACGTATAGGAAAGGTTTTGTCAGTACAATAAAACCAAATATTTCATGAGAATAAGCACTCAGTTTCAGATGTTGTTTTAAACCACACTCAACTATATGAAATGTGTGGGTTTCTGGTTTTGTTATTTTTATCTTCCCCTCCTCCCATTTGAAAATACCTATCTTTAATACTTTTTTCACCTTTCAGGTAAATATATTAACAGTCATATTGACTACTGTGAACACAAGCATTAGATCTTGGGAAGATGATTGAAACCCTAATAAATTTGAAACCGTTTTCAATTAGTACACAGGAAATTTACTTTGTGAGCCATGACTTGTTTTATTAGTGCCCTGGAGGGCAGTTTAGATTGGAAAAATCAGGACATCATTGTTTGCCAAAAAAAGAAAACAGATACTTAGCTTTTATCTATAGTTTGGGGTACAGCCATGAAAATGGGACTAAAATATTATTGAGTATCAAAAAATATTTATACATTGAGGTCAATCATAGTTCCAGAGTGTTGGAAATGACATTCATCCCATCCTAAAGCGTGTAGTTAACTTGGAAGATTGCCACATGCTGACATACTGCTTTTACTTTTAAATGAACCCGAAGTAAAACCTTTATGTTACATTGTTAATAGGTACAATTAAGATATGGGAACAGTTGCTCAAGAAAGCAGGAACCTCCTTAAAATTTATCGTACCTCTCAAACTTTAGTCACCTGTGTTTTCTGTGAGTTTACATCATATACCCTGTTCTCTATTTTTCTTCTCTGTTATTGTTCAGGTTCCCAGCTAGCCAGGAATAAAAAAAACTTACATCAAAGGTGTAAGAGAGAGAAGCAGGTACAGAGACGGGCTCCTGCCAATGCATAATCCCTTCTAAAAATATGAATAACAAGAACAACTTTTATGACTGCAAAATTTGTTCTGCCAATTGTGGTCTGGCCAGCAAGGTGAAAGAGAGGATACACCCAATGAAACAACTCAATAATATGTCTTTGCCTGACGTACACAAGCATCAACTACAAAAGTGTTCCTTGTGTGTTAACCTGCCTTGACCTCATCCACCTGAACAAGGGCCTCTTGCAGTGTGGTCTATAATTTTTCAATACTTTTTAATCATAGCCATGTCAGTGTCTTTCACACTTCAACAAGCTCCTTCAAATGATGCCAAGCTCAGTTAGATTCAGCAGCACTGGACCATGGCTTAAACACTTAGGGCTAAATTATCATAACTCTTTCTTGGTCATGCAAGGGAGGGAGAAGGCTCTCTTCTGTTTCCCCCACTGTGAATGTAACCCCAGGGGGAAAGGACAGGAATTTTGTTTCTCACCCTGGTGCACCTTGCTCCATATGCAGCACCTGATACACAGGGTGAGAAACAAAATTCTCCAAGAAAAGACGTGAAGTGCTTTGGTCTTTTCACCAAAGCATATACCAAAAGGATGCGACTCCATACAAGTACTCATACCGTTTGGCATTAAGTTTCATCTGTACAATGAGCACACTGTAATCAGGTAAATGAGACTGCTCCAGAAAATAATTCTAAATAAAATCTAAATAAAACTAGTACTCAAAGCCTGCCTCTGTGAGAAGAGTCTATATAAATAATGATCATAATTACTTCAGGGCTCACACAAGTGAAATTACCCCACAGTCAGTCACAATCTCTATAAAAAAGGGAACATTAAAAAGTACAGGGGCATTCAGTAATGAATCTCCTGACACATACAGGTTTTGTGAAAGTATTAAAAGGCCTTATGGTTTTCCTTTCCCATCTGAAGTTTTCACTTTCAAAGTTCGTGCTTTTCAAATCAATCATAGATGCAGTATCTGAGCTCTTACACCTGAAACTATTTCAGACATGCAAATATCCAGCCAAGAACTAAACTCCCAAGAGTGAACTCTTGTAAATGTTGCTTCCTCAAACAAAAAGGCTACCAGGTGTGAAAACAGCATTTACTGTTCACAGCTGTAGTGTACCTGCAGTCCTGTCACACATTCACACTCTGGACACATCTGCCCCTGAGGCAGAAATACCATGGTCTCCATTCCCATCTCCCCAGGAGAGAGGTAACCTGGCATGCCCATCCTCTGAAATTTCCCAAATATAAGCAAAACACACAAATGGCACCCTAATCAATCAGTTGCCACCTCAGTAAGCGAGCATGGCATTGCCAGGACACATACCAAGGACCAGAACTGAAGGGCACATCACGGACTGCACCTACGCCTTGTTATAAACATGGTACCTATCTGCCTCCATCAAATCAGCTGTGTCTATTTGAACTTTTAGCTGAGGTTTTAACAGAAAGTTAATCAAAACTAGCATTCTAATCCTTTACATAAATTTCAGAGTACTAGTTAGGATCTTTAAGGAACACAGTAATTTTGCACAGAATTCTTCATTACTGGGAAGCTAGCAGGAATGAACAGTTAGTTTTAACCTATTTAAATATATGTCAAAAAAAAAAGGAAAGAAAAATAAAACATCTTACCTCACACAGCCACAAGTGTTTAATGGTCAAAGCAAAATTATCCAGTTTGATTGGTGTCTCTTTTGATACTCCTAGAGGAAAATAATTTAAAATATACAACTAAATTACATTAAAAACCATAAAAGATTGCCTACATGTTTTGAAAAGTAAATAAGAACATAACTGATTACCACAGCATTGCTTTAAAGTATCCAAAGCCTTGACTACATAACAGGGAACATTCTAAATTCAGTACGATTTGGGAAAGTACATGGCAGGGGGCTTGTGACGAAACACAGTCTTATTGCTCTTGTATACAATATCAGCCTTTTTGCTGTAATGAAGTGAAGTCGTCTTGGTTTGCAACTGCAGTTTGTTAGGATTGTCTCATTAACAGGAAAAAAACACAAAAACACAAACCCAAACAAAACCAACCCCCTCTCTCTCCCCCCAACTCTCTAAATTCATCATTTTTTATTGGAATGAAGTTACATCTCTTATAAAGGCAAGCCTTAGACATAAGACGTTGAACCAAATTAGTTTCACTTCTTTGAAACTTTATAGCATGGTTTTACTTTGGCCTACTCAGTTAATCTTCCTTAGGAAAAAGGGAGGGGGGGAACGCTTATTTGGAGAGGGGACATGCAGTTTTGCAGAGCTGTATGAGGAACGCACAGCACAGGTGTTGAGCGTCGCATAAATAATCCTATGGCAAAAAAGCAGCAAGCAAGAGCATGTGCCAGGGAACCTGCTCTGACATTAGCCAGAGCGCTGTTACAAACAAATCAGGTTGCCCGTGGCCAGGAGCTAGGCAGAACTACTATGCAACTTTTTAGCCTCACAGGTCTACTCAGACACCTCTGTGAGCATCCATGAAGACTAACTCCAGCCAAGGAAAGTTGATCAGAAGGCCAAGTTCATATCGGAGTAGGTCAGAATACTTAACATCAAACTTCAGCTGTAAAACAGACTAGTTCTCTTCGCTTTTTCTTCTCTCCTTGGTGTTCCCCCAACACTAAGTTCAGACTATATGAATCCCCTTTTCTCCACCCAGGCTGTTCTTCCCGCCCCCCCCCGAAAAGGTACAAGAAAAAAAGCTACATGAAAAATATTTAAGACTTTCCACAACTCATTAACAAGAAATTCTCCCAAGTAAATTGACCTTCCAGGCCCTGGCACATAACTTCCACTGGCAATATGACCATTTTACCGCTGCCTGACACCTATCTCATGAACACAAACACCTGGGGCGGCAGCTTCCTGCTCTGGGACCTAGAGTACAGCCTGGATCAAGAGGTGCTAAAGAGTGAAAGGGCTATGGATGAACAGAGAAAAATCCTTTTCAAAAGTCTCTGTATGGAATTTAGCCATGAAAGATCAAGTCCAAATGGAACTAAACCCAGTTTGATCTACAGTCGATTTATTTCACTGAACATCTCAAATTAAAGATTTCTGTTTGGAACACATGGACTGTATTGGTTAATGCTGTTGTACTTCTGATAGCAGATGCTGTGGGACCCTCAAAATTTAGAGGATACATCTTGTGTTTTAATATGTGCTTGCACAATGCCTAACATTCCTTGGCAAATAAGTTAGCAACATTCTCACGTAAAATTATGCAAGGTCTTGCTTATTACATGCGAGTATAGTTTAAAAAAAAGTTTCTGTGTTGGATCATGATTTACTGTTTCACTGAAGTGCTCTGGCTTTCTAAATGTGATTGACACAGGAGGAACTATGCTAAATAATATTTTAAATAAGGAAGAAGCAAATGAGATCACAGGATACTTTTCTTGTATAGAAGTATTACAAGAAGTTTGCTAAAAGACAGTCTAGCTTCTAGTTTTAAAGAGCTGGCAGAAAAAAAGCCTCATCCACTGGAAGAAACCAGTGTTGTGAACTTGCCCACATCAGCTGTCAAAGAGAAGCCGACATGCACAATTAAAGTAATTAGAAAAAAAAAGTTTTAATATCTCAAAAATACAAGAGCTGATCTTCTGTAACCTAGACTGCCAATGATTTAAAATGAAATCAATTGCCATATATTCTAAAGGCAACAAAGTTAATAAATCTTACTTTTTTCTTTTCTTTTTTTAAAAAAAAAACCAAACACAAAACCAAACCCACCCTATTCAATAGCTGCTGATTTGCTCTCCGGGGGCACTCTTCATTTTTCCCGCCCCTAATGTTGTTCTTTTCAGCCTAATGACAAATTTCAGACCTTCTGTCTTGTGTTAAAACCTGAACAAAACCCAGTCAAGGAAGTGGAAGACATTTCCATGAGCTATGGAAGCAAGATCCAAACTTGGTGCAAACCCATCAAACCTAACAGACCTACATCTGCAGAGGCTAACATAAACCATTTAAAAAGGAAACTGAGACAGAATGCATAAAAGATACCTCTATGGAGTCTTTCATTTTATCTTTCTTAATCTGATCCTAATCAATTATTTGGGAAGACAACTGAGAACATCCTAGGAGTATTAAACAGGTTTAGCAGTCCAATTCTCCTAGAGCTTTATTAATCACTACACTGGCTCTATGAACATCCTACTAATCCAGTCCTCTCTGGACAATGTTTTTTTCCTTTAAAAAAAGCAAGAAAAAGAACTGGTTTTAAACAATTTAAATCTGAAGTTTCTCTATTTCCTGTGATATGTATGCACATAACTAAACTATTGACTTTAACATACAACAGCTGAAGAAAACATATCCTTAATTACAGTAGAATTTGAGCGATATTAAAATATTATTATTGTGATGCTTCTGTTAAAGTTCTATCAACACTTTCCAGAAGTACGGTAAACAGCTGTATTTTTAGAGTTTTATCATCTGGACAGAAAAACATTCTCCATATTAAAGTTTCCAATTAAAATTATGCGTTAAAGAGACTAAGCTTTTTAATGTCAGATGTGGGAAAGGCCCAGAATTTATCTCTAAGCCACAAAAACATATATAAATTAAATGATTTAGCATCAAGTTTGCTTTTTTTTCCTCCTGCTCTTTAAGCTGAGTTTCTAACATCACAGAAAATATGCTAAAAAAAAGAAAATGTCAGAATTTTTAAAGATTCTCAAGAGGGGCATCAAAAGTTTAAGCACCCAGCATTATTAATCCCTTCTGGAATTCCTGTTGCAGGTGCATGCATTTCTTTCTTATGCATATGAAGCCAAATGCAAACCTCCCAGTCGTAAACAGAATGAGTACCACTGATTTTAAACAATTTTACTAGTCCATCTCTCCAGGCAAGGAAGGACTGACAACATTCTTGTACCTTTTTCAGATATTTTCCTCAAACAAATATTTTATGGCTCAGACACGGCAATGCGAAGAGCAACCAACCTACCCACCCACATGTACCTACTCACATGCAAGTAGACAGGAAAACTAATCTTTGCTAAACAATTTGTAGGATCCTCACTGCTCTTTCTTGTATGCTCCCACTACTTCAGGGCCAATCACAGGAGCCAAACTACCTCCTGCTGGATTTTACAGCTGAGGTTTCTCAGTCCTTTATAGGCACCGTTTGACCCCTTTCCAGCTGGCTCTGATAATCACATACGGGCAGCCGAGGCCAGCCCTACCTCCCTGTTCCCTGAACAACTGCTCCAGGATTGAAAGGAGTAGACCACCCTGTTAAATATTCTGTGATTAAAACAGCAAAAAATTTAATAGGAAAATCTGCTCATTTTATTATTTCTTACAAGACAAAAGGAAGAGAGAGAGCAGAGAAGGACCTTTTGTGGATACGATTAACTTTTATTCACTTGAAAGTCTAATTTGGAAATAAAATGTTGAACTATGAGCTTTTGCAGACATACAGCAATTTTAGTTAAGCAGATATTTCACGTACGCTTCACTATGTTAGCTTTGTCTGTGGAATACTCCGCATATGAAATGTTAGTTTAGAAAGCTGTTTTAATTAATGGGCTTGCACAGACTTGAAATAAATTCAAAAGAAACAACTCTTCATGCTTCCATGTTTAAACTTTTTTTTTTTTCACTCTATGATTTGTATATGTTATATACGATATATGATAGAAAGGTCTTGGTGATAATTCCGTGAGCTCACATTGTCTCAACTACTGAGCTTGAGATGAGGCAGGACCCCTGGGAGAAGGGATTATATTTCCTTGAGAACAAATGAGGATGACCATGTCCATGTCACCAGCTGGGAGAAGCTCCCTGGATCATGGAAGAAGCATGAGAAGGAAGACTGAGTTTGCAGCATGGGCAGACACTCCTGACAAAAGCAGAGAGCAAATATGGAAAAGCCATGGAAAAGGATATTCGTCCAGGTAACAGGAATACCAGTGGTGACTGGGAACAAGGTCTTGATCTGAAAGCTATAGCGGGCAAGAGGAAGATTTCAAATTATTTTGATTTCCTTCACCAAATGTCTCTGGGCTTTCTCAGAGTCACGGGGTGGGGTTTTTTTTAAATCAAATGCAGTTTTGAACATCTGTCTTTTTATCTCACTCTAAGAAAAGGTTTGGACAGACTCATCTCAAAACTCTGCCGGATTTAAGAGTCCTGTCACAGCATCTCATCAAGTACATAAAGGTGCGAGTGAATACATTTTCATAAAGATATTCCTCATTGTCACTAAACATCAATATTTGCATAAGAAAGTAGTCTTGGAGGTGATGTCTGGCTTTGACTCAATGCTAGAACTGTTTGCCACAAAGCCTCGAGATAAGCTGCAAGCAAATTGAAAAGTTATGTAAAACACTTTTTTTGTGTTCTGCACAGAGATAAACTTTATCCCAGACATAATAATTGTAGGATAAGTTATAGCATTTGAGAGAAAGTATTCTTTTAATGGAGGAACGGCATGTTACTGTAAACATCACTTTTACTCCCCAAGTCATCTCCAGAGGTACATTTATGAAAATGTCACTTTTCAAAATTAGATTTGCAGATGGGCAAAGTCTGTGCTTGTGTTTGGACAAAGTACATTCGATTCTTGTTAGTTGGGTTTCGTGGTCTCCAGTTGTCATAAACATTCTCAGAAGCTATATTACACATACTATTGTGTGTCTGCATAAAATTTTGGAATCCCACCAGCAGGGAAAGAGATGTAGAAACATTTCCCTGTCTTTGAAATTACTGGTGAAAATGAACACAGGCATTTTCAAAACTGGCCTTATTAATGAAAGCCTTTCCTGGCTGGTATTAAGGGCAAACGCATTATTCCCAATGAAAAACAGGTTTGGAAAAGTGAAGGAGAAAACCTCATGGGTGGTCTTCTAAGAAAATAAAAACAGAGTTTTATGCTCTAGCTTCATTTAAAAAAAGAAAAAAAGAAAAGGTAGATGATGGCTGGCCCAGAGGCACAGGAGCAAGATGCCATATTTGAGTCCAAGAGGGCCTATATTCTGTCTTCCTCAGACCAATGTGGGGAAATGCTGTGTGTTTCCCAATTCTGCTTCAAAGTCAATGGAATGATAAAGAATTTCAATCCCTGAACTGGCTGAAGCAAGATTGCTGTGGAGGTGAGGCACAATTGAAAGATTCTTGTATCAGCAGAGAGTCTAAATTGACTGTAATAGGCTTTGGAGTAGGCTTTTACCCTTGAGCAGGCATCTCCAAGATATTTGATATTATGGCATTAGCAGGAGCCCAGCCTTGCACTTTAGCCATTTAGTACTTTGCAGAATCTGGCATTCTGTGTCATTCATATTTTTAAACTCCTTGCCTCTGCTTCCTGTTAACCATGTACTACTGTCTTTGACTACATCTTTACTATGTAGATATATACCCATTTCTGCTCTTTTTAAGATGGGAGGATTAAATTTTCTGATATTTGGGGGAGCAATACAGTCATGAATATTAGAGTTGTCTTGTCATTCTGGTATAAATTTCATTCTATTTCAGTACACTGGCAAACACTGAATTTTGGAGTGAGGATAAAAAGTAGAAACCTTCTGCTAGTGTATATTACAGATTTTAGCAGAATAGAGAGCAGTCTCTAAACTGTTACCATTGATTGGCTTTGCTCAGGTCTTTTAACATTTATTTTCGCTGTCACATAGACAAATCGTTTATTGTGATAAATATTCTTGTTTGATCTCGTTTGGTTTATGCTTCTGAAGTAAAATTCCATTAAGTGGAGCAACTACATTTCTTCCATATGCAAAATTGCTTATGAAATTTCTGATCGCTCTGTGATAAAGGTTCCAGGGTGAATGAAAGAGATGCAGAAGCAGATATAACTGTAGATTAACATAACGTAATGCTATGAGGTATTTTACTTATGGCAGAGGCAGTGAATGAATCCATCTCCTATGCCTCCTACTCGTGTTAAGCTTCCTCTAGGCCCATCTAAATACACTATTGCATAAATGTCATCACATAACTTTGGCATGACTGTAGAATTACTAATTGGCTACACTGTTCTCACTGATGCAAGACCTTCCCTTTCTTCATTAAGTCATCTTTCCTGCCAATAGATGTCACAGGACATGCGATTTCCTTCTGAAAATGTCATTAAATGTGTCAAATACATAAGCACAATTTGCTTCCTCCCTGAGGCAGGGATCCAGAAATTTTGCACGGGATTCTCTTGCGTAATACTCCCCGCCAGCTGGTTTGGCAGGTCCAGCCAGCACTAGTAGCATAAACCAACTTGGTGAGATATACTTTTGAAAGTGATTCATTCCAATTGTAAACAAAGAACAAAAGAGGGGGAAATATCAACAATTTTAAGTTCTTCACTGAATGTATGGGGTTTTTTTCATTGAGTGAAATATTCTGCTACCATGCTATGTTATTCCCTGCACTGCAAAGATGCTTACTGATGATCAATAAAAGATGTTTCAACTCACACTCATGACCTTCATCTCAAATTAAGTCAATAGTAAGACTCCAGGCCATTGGAAAACATCAAGTCTCAAATGACATAGTAATATACACTTGAAGACAGTGGAAATCTTGTCATTGAGTTCAGTGCAAATGTTTCAAGCCCTTCTGTTCTAACTCAAATGATACTGTATTTATAACCAAACCCACAGGACAAAAAAAATGCAGTCTTACCTAAAATCTTACCACTTTGAACACACTCTATACCTCTATTAAAGAAAATAAATCTGCTGGTGATAATTCAGCAGCTTACTTTAGCTTAATTAGATGGTCTCTGTCAAATTCCAGCACTGATATTGTCCATGTTGTCTTTACTGTGGCTAGTACTTTCATTAGAAATTTTATCAAATAGATCTGAAGCTGCAACTGTTTTTAGCCATTAGAAATATCCTGTTCAAGACTAAGGACCATTAGAAAAAAAAAGAAAAATCTTGCTGTATTGACATACCCTAATCTTCTGAAGACAAACAAAAAAGATTTAATCTCCTTGACATTTAATTCAGAATTATAATTTTTTTTTTTTGGAAGAAATCTGTTCCTTCTTTAGAAATAAAACAGGTTAAACAATTTCTCTGCGTCAAGGATGGCCCTATACAGAAGCGACTGATATGGATTTCTGTATTGGCTGCTAAGAAACCGGGTCTTGTAGATGTATAATAACTCTTAGAAAGCTTAGTGGAAAAGAAAATATGATAACAAAAAATGCTATGCTTCATTGTAGAGCAAAATATCCTCTTACAAGGAGGATATTTTTTAAAAAAGAGCAGTTTATTCTCTGATTGTGTTCTGTCATAAATCATACAGACAGATGTGTGCCTTAGTCACGCATCAAGGTTGATTACCATTTATTTAGGTTTATACAACACAGGCTATGGATTAGACTTTTTTTTATTGTAACTTTTTTTTTTCATTTTATAGTATAGAAAATGTAATATTGCATGCATTTTTCTTTGTTACAGCACATCTGTACAATAAAAACAATATTTACATCATACAATTTTCTGCTGTTATGAAGAAAGATCTAGTCATAGCCGGGTCTGCTTGTTCTCTTTCGAAGAACACATTTTGGGGAAAGTCCTCATACAGGTTAAGATAATGACAAAAATTTTTCATTGCATATTCTGCTACCCACATGCCTATCTACTTTTTGTATTTTAAAAATGGATTTATCAAGAAAATCTTAGAATATATATAGATGATAGTATCTAGAGAATAAATATTTACCAATTTAATAATTAAGCCCTGCCGAATTCCTGCAGTCATGAGTCAAGGACTTTTAAATGACAGGGTGTGTATAATGTTTTTTAACTTCATTGTACCAGGCCAGCCTGAACTAGAAGTGGGATTCTTCCTCAGTATAGTTCCTTACCAAAGAAAACTCTGTGGGAGGAGAATATATACATCAGGGATAGTGATCTGACCTCAGTTATTATAGCTAGTCATAGCTAGCATCAAGAAGAGATTAACATGAGGTTACCCAATATTTCTATTAGATAGAGTTCAGATTTAACATTAGTCATGGATATAAAGTAAATTTTGACTCTGCTTTGGAATTCAAGCTCTCTTAGTTATCTGCCAGCTCCAATGAACTTACAAAACCAAGATTGTTATATCGCACAAAGGAAAGAACACATGGCCGAAGCAAAGAAAATTTCAGATTTGACTGAGGAACTCATAGTGAAAAGATCAATGTTCATCGGTGTTTGAAACTTACCAATTAGATATATTTCTTTAAAATTGAAAAGCAAAGTAAATATCTAACTCATCATTGAAATAGCAGTCACTTCATATCATTTCTGGAGGTGAAATGTTTGACGAATTGCGCTCTCAGACAATCTCATGACAAATGCTGTGTATTAATACTACCATCACAAAACTGTCTTCTCTTTTTGGCTTCTCTTTCCGTAAAAAAGGCCAAAAAGACAAGAGAGGTGGGTTTGCCTGTGAAAATGTTAGACTGCTTCAAGTTTAGTAAACTAGAGTACTTCCTGTATCAGTCCAAGAATGTTAAAACATGAATAAAATGTGAGTCAAGGAGTGGTTTTTGTCCTATCATATTATAATTCATAACAGTGGATCCTGACTCATTGATACCTTAATAGAAACAATAAACCTAATATCTTAGTAGCATTTGACTTAGAAATTTAGTGGTGTGTCACACACTGTGCTTAGCGCTCATTTATTTCTTGTCCTAGTCTGGACAGAAATGGGACAGCTATTTGAGCTGTGTTTTGTTGTTTTTTTTTTTTTTTTAGTAAACATCAAAACAATAAAAAAAAAAACTTTGCAAAAAGTTCAGGGGGGTTTAATTTTTATTTTTATTTTTTTCGACAGGGGTACATTTTTCCAAATAACTGTGATGTTTATATTCACTCTGACTCACACTGGAAGGAAAGGAGGTGCTAATATCCATGATCAAATCAGTTCATAAATTTACTTCATTGCCTAGTCACACCATCAACACTTGTTTTTCCACTGAATTTGTTTCTCATTATTTCCTCTCTTCCACCTCACCCATGAGTAGTTTTAAACCTACATCAACTGAAAAACGTTTACAAAATCTTCCCCATACAAAAAAGCGTTGTAAAAGCAAGGTGACTTACCTTTTGACACTTCTCCCTCAAAACGGAAAAGTTTTGTGCTTTTTTGAACAAGAAACTCTCCTCTGAGGCTCTTCTCTTCCCTTGCCTGTCTTACACTGTGGCTTTAACCTCTGCCATCGTTATAATTTCCTTAACCAAGGACTATGATGTCACAACATTTTCATGTTATGATGGACCTCTTTGGATTCTGGATATAATTACTACTTTTCTGGGTGTAGCTATGCAGTTGTCAAAGAAAAAGAGATAATATAAAAATACAGAAACAAACTACAATGTCTGGTTCTTGGCCTATTTGTTCTTTATGTTGATATTATTTGAATGCCAAAGTCTCTGGTGTCTTAACCACTAACACGCAGAAGCATTTTGCTATCTTCTGAAGGAATCAGAAAGTAAACAGCTGATTGACTTATTTCACCTTTCCCTACTGAAACCTGTTATTGGTTGAAAGACAAGAAGAACCGGTATTTCTACTGCATCTCATTCTACTGCCTAATCTACTTTCTCCTTTCAGCAGAAATTGAATATTAAAATTAGCTATAATGTAGGTCTGTGTGATGATACAGTGTATATAATGTCTATTTTCTGGCCATCTTTGTGCCAATGAATATACTTTCCTGGACAAATGACTTTTGGGGCTGTAAAGTCACTGAAAATTGTCTGGCAATAGGAACTCTACACAAAAACATTTTTATTGAGAGCTTTACCATTGCAAGTAAGTTGAGCAATTTCTATTACTTTGGATTTTTAAAACTAGATTTCAAATGCTAATTTCATCTCAGCTGTGGATGAGGTCTCCCAAAAGAGGAATCCTAAAGAAATCAGCTTCTCAGTCTGCTAAGCAAAACATCAGAGCCAACTGATCAAGGCTGAAATCAAAGCTGAGCTCAGGTCAGGAGAGTTTAACCAGGAGGCACACTTCCTCACAGTGCTGCAGATGTTTATTTTCCCTGCTGGAATTCTCGACATCTCCCCCAAAAGCCAAAGATGGGATGGCAGTTTGTCCAAGCAGCTGTGCAAACTGCTGTGCTAAGAGTGCAAAATCCTTACTGATGTGCTCTGGCAATGAACAGAGATCCGATGGCAGCCCTGTTTTAGGTAATCATGTGCTCTGTCTTTCCCTCTCTGCCCAAGCTGAGAACGACACAGCTAAACATAGGGTAATCTCTCTTTCTCAAAAAGGAAAAGCACCTCTGTGCACCTTACCCTGTGATATATAGAGCTCAGTCTTGACCGTCACCTGTGGGTTGGATGTGAGTGTAGTGAGAGAGTGGACGTGCCCTGTGTGGCACAGAGAAGTGATGAAATCCTCATCAGCAACCTGGAAATGAAGGTCAGACATTCAGGCTTCACGGAGCCCCATGAAATGATCTCAGTTTACTTGAGGTGCTTTGAGTCATGGGGCCTCAGAATGAGAACACCAAGCCCTGCAGCAAGTAGTGAAGTCAAGAGCCATAACAGCAACAGTATGTGTGCCGCAGTTACCTTCACAATATTGAGGCTGGGCTATTGTTACTAAATGCAGTCAACTGCAACACAGGGAACTTGCTTGTGCCTGGAACAATTGCTCTTTAAGTATAATGGAAGAAGCAAGCATCACTTCCAAACGTCTGCCTGTTGTGTGAATGGTGTTTTATTGCTTTAGCTCACAAGCAAGTAGGAATTTATTGGTTTATCGGCTTGAAATAAAACTCAGGGAATCTATTTGAATATCATGGCCCATTCTTTGTTTTTGTTGGGTGTTTTCAGCTTGAAGACTTAAAATACAGAGGGTGGGTATGGTTAAACACCCAACGCCCACTCAGTCATTCCTGAAATGTATGTTCATATTCATTTTCTCCAAGGTCCCTCTGGATTTGTGTCACTGCAGCAGTGCTATGCCAGCTCCACAAGCTGAGAACAGGCATCCTGCGCTCACTCAGCTGCACATCCCCTATGGTGTAGAGTAACCACTTGGTGGAGAGGAACACACTCTGTGACTAACGTGAAGTTCCTTCAAAAATGATTACAGAGTTTTGCTTTAAGCCTTTGAGCCTTCAGACTTTCTGGCACACTAAACCAAATCATTCCTCAGACCCTGTCCTACCAGTTCTGAGCAAAAACATTGGAGGATACAACATGCCATACAAAATAATTTTCTTTATTTATTTGTAAAAATTCCTCCACTAAAATAATGAATATCAGATGTCTATTACTTGCTAATGTGCTGATACTGCAAAAAAGGAATACCTCAACTCTCAGCCCAGAACAGCATTTCCTACTCTTCATGCCACAGACCCATAAGAAACCACAGTCCAAATTCATGTCACAAAGCATTCAGCCTTCAACTCAGCCTAAGACAGATGTTCATGTCTTCTAACGAAACTTCCGTAACCAATGAACAGACATAGACCCTCAGTCCCCTCAGTCCCCTTCTGGAGGTAACTATCTCTTATTATTAGCAGAAATATCCTGCACTAACTGCTCTTCTGTCTTCACGGTCTTCATTAAATGCCTGAAGAGGGGGGATGATTTCATCTCTGGCTTTTCTAACTTATTCTTCCCCACATCGCTCTTCATCTTGACATTATTTCTGGTGGGAATACAATCAGGTAATGATGCAACATCCTTTCTGCAGGCTCTGATCTCTCATGATTTTAACCCATTGTGTGTAGTTTGTGATGGGTTGGCCATTGAATTTGTCTTCAGTTTTCCTCTGTATTTTTCATAACTGTATTTCCTGACTGTGTTCGCTCACTGAATAAAAGCTTACTGGAGTAAATGTCATGCAGATTGAGACAATGTCATTGCTCTGCTATACAACTAACACACAAAGACAAACCTATTGAACTGAATTGCTTCTAAGTTATGCAAGAGGAAATTCATCTGCTATGCACCAGTTCATTTAGGCATGAGACAAATTGAAATTGGTATCAAATGAGGTACGAGAGAAAAGCCAGCAACAGCTAAGTTGTTGTATGGTAAGTGAAGCAAGGTAAGAACTTATAGAAGTTAGATGCCATGGTTAATTCTTTTCTTCATTAAGTAAAAGCAATTAATACGATAGGTACTCAAGGACTTATCAATCTTGGCAAAACAAGAAGATTATTTTTTAGAAGTCAAGTTGTTCTTGAAATTATCCCTGACCATACCTTATAACAATACATTCATGTTCCTACTTTTATCAATATTTAAATCAATATCATGTTCCATTTGATTTATTTTTATGATGATCTTACTCTTACGGACACCCAGATGAAATACCTGGTTTTTATTTACAGGTATTCACTCTATTTCACTGTTTTTGATGAAGTATGTTATTTTTTCCAGTTCTGTAGACTTAATTACTTCCTCTTCAAAAATCCCCAGGCCAATATTTGAGGTTTTATCAAATCGCAAATTTGATAAAATTTGAGGACAAAACCAGTGCAGAAAAAAACAGTGCTCATTTTCATATAGGTTATCTAAATTCGAGAAATTAGTTTCTTACTTTGTACTGAGGTACATATGGATTAAACATTACATTTCTCTATATTTATCTCAATATAATGTCACAGATAAAGTAAAATATGGTAATTAACAGGTATGATTCCTGTTAATAAATTTTATTTGCTGTTTGCTTTTTTTTTGTCCTGAGAGTAAGTAACTTCATAACCGAGAAATGTTTAAAAATTTCTGTTCTGTATACAAGCAATTTTTTCTGAAGTTGTAGATTGTTACCACTGGTCATGGTGCTAATTAGTATTTCTTAATTTTTTCCTTGAACTGTCCCTTCTGTGTTTCTTCTATTAAGATTGCAGGATCTTTGGAGAAGAAACCGTCATTTTGCTCTGACTTCATGCAGTTACCTGCCATGTTATGCTCATATTTTATGAAAGATCCTAATGAAAGTATAATCTTTGTTCTTTTCATATAGTTGTCTGTCCCCACAAAAATCTCTGTAGGAGATTTCCAGTTTCAATGTTGATATTATGAAAACTTGTGTAATAACCTTATAATATTCATATAGTGTATATAATTTTAAGCTGTAAATCTAATGTAATAGCTACAAGTAGGGATAATCATTTATGTAGGGGATATTTTTACTCTCAGAAAGAATCCATAGATCAATGTACAACTCACACCACATGCTAAAATGTGCTACTATTGACTTGAGGGCCATCCACTGGACTGAAGGAGGATAGGATGTGCAGAGTGGATGTGCACAGATATTTTACTCTGAAAAAATACTTCTGTGGTGTTAAACAACAGGTTTAGCCTAGTTTTTCAATAGGATCTCATGAGCCACGCCAAGCTGTTTTGCAAGCTCCTTTGCAAAACGTAACCCTGCTGCTGTAAACCGCAAGTTGGCCTTTTGTCACAGACCAACTAGACAGTTACTGGGTAAATGCTGTGTTATATCACGTGATTATCATATTCTTGAGGCTACTCCTTGAAAAGCTTGAGCCATTTTTAATGTGTGACTCACTGGATTTATAGTATTATCCTTTAATATGCTACATTTTTCCAGGAATTAACTACTACCTCTTATTGTAGCAGTAAATTATATAGTAAATGTGGCTTTTACTGTCAGTGTCTAAGAATAAGCAAGGTTAAAGAAGAATGCTAAAAATATCATCACATGGCATATACAATATGGTTGTATTTAATCTCAGGGTGAGATACAATTTTTGTAATGTAATTAGGACTCATTGTTTTTCTTGGCGTTAGATACTCTCTGTAAAATGGGCATAAAAATATTAATCTTTATGATGCTGAAGGAAAATAAGCTCTGTTGTTGAGAAGCTAGGTATTATCATCCTACTCCTCTCTAGTGGAATAAATCTTTATATATGTTAAAATTATTCTCCCTATATATTTTTCCTGCTTCAGCATTTAATAAAATAGCCCCTGGGCTCCGGACAAAAATGTTTTTTACAACACACAATGATGTCTGGTTCTGTGCAGAACAACAACAAAGAAAGATCATTACTGTCCTCATGAGTAGCTGAAAAGTTAGATTGATTATGTTTTGCATTCATCCACAGAAAAACTTGGAGGAAAGGATTAGTCTTATTTCTAGAAATAAAATACATGTTTTACTATCCAAAGATTTCAAAACTCTTTCACCATACCTAGAAAATACGTAATATTTTATAAAAGTGGCTTTTGTTCTGAGTAAGTTTTTTTCTGTTTTTTATAAAACTTTTCTCTGCAATGGCATGAACAATTTTAATCATTTTGTAATTTTGCTGCATTCTGCCTTTTTACACTATTCTGGTGGAATGATTTCTCCATCCCAGTGGTACTTAACTGAGTGTTTTAAAGAGTTTCTTGAATTCGAATATAAAATGTAAATGAGACCCTTAACTAAATCACAGATGCAAATAACATCCAGATGGATCAGTACATGTATTTCATAAACAGTCCCTATCTTTGTAATGGATTAAATTAAAATCCTGGATCCAACATGCAGTAAGTGGAAGTTTCAGTCTTCTCAAATCCTTATTTGGATCTGATCTGCATGGCTGATGTCCATCTCTAGTCAAAAATCTGTTTGCCCAGAGGAAAATGATTCCCACTGTAGTCACAAATAGTTACACATGTTTCCATGGGTGCCTGTGAAGCCAAAGTTTGCACAGGCCAGGGAAGCAACCTTGTCAGAGGAAAAAAATATACAGATCCCATGCCACAATTGTTTCCTGAATAAAATACTTCAAACCCTGGTATGTCTGGACTGCATATGGAATGAGCATATGTATGTTTATATGCAATTGTTTATGTTCGCATGTAGTTTCCAATTCTAATATATATAAAAAAAAGATATGAATGAAAACTTATACATTTGACATTACCATAAGCAAGAATAAATGACCACTTCAGGCTAAAATTGCAATTAATTTCAATATTGTAAGAAAGACGTTTATAGAAATCTACATGAATTTTATGTGTGTATGTACATGCATGTCTCTTCATACAGAAGTATATTATAACATATATTTAACTGCATGAATTGACAGGACAGGGATTTTTATTTAAACATACTGTGATAACACCAAGGTCAGTAATGGAAAGAGGCAGCAATGTTACAGGCAAAGTGCTAGACTCAACAACGGAAACCATGGGAGATGAACGGGAGTCACGATGACAGCAGAGCCAAACACTTCTTGGTAGTAGCAGACAGCAAAGCAAGGGGCAAGTGACAGAAACTGCAGCTTGGGAGGCTCAGATTAAACTTGAAAAAAAAAAATGTTAACCAGAAAGTTAGTATTGGCAATAGTCCCACTTTGAGAAGGAAGCTGGACTAGATGCATCCAGAGTTTCCTTCCAATCAGCATTTCTATGGTTCAATGAAATATATTAAAAAGTGCGTGCCAGGTATCACATCTTGAAAAGAAAGAACACACTGGTATGATAATCCAGATGGATTAGCAAGGTTTAGCTAAGGATATTAATTAGCAGAGCAAGAGGTAACTGTATTTCTACCCAGGTCACCAACATATGCCCCTCTGTGAAAAATATTAATGGGATTTCTCCAATAAAAAATTTACAGAATTGACCTATAGCAATTTACAATACAAGACTCCCTCCTGGAATCTCTAAAATTTACTTTTTCTTTAATGAGTATTGCAAGTTTAAGAAGTGTTAGGCAGCTGTTACAGATTATTATCTGTATCGGCACCTTGGATTCCATTGTCTGATTCCAGTAAGCAGGTCTCCCATTCCACAGTGCAGTAAATTGTTAGTTTCTTTGATCTTCCATTATAAATGTGCCAAAAATGTACCTGTATGTAATAATGTTCATTTGACCAGCACGTTATCATAGAAATATAATTACAAGAAATATTAATAAATACAATTTATTTTAGTATTCAAGTGTAATGTCAAAAATTATTTTATTTTTTCATTCACCATATTCTTTACCAGAACAGAGTACAAAATAAATACTTGATCATAAATTTTAATTTATTCATTTGAAAACACATACAAACATTCCAAATGGTCCATTCATTTTCTTGCATGATTCTGCACACTGTTGCTTCCTTTCCTTCAAAATAGAGAATGACCTTGTACTTGTCGGTTGCAGGCTCAGACATTTTGAGACACTCCCCAAAGTTTCCTCTTTCTACTTGAACTTCTGTCAGAAGATTTCTAAATGTAAATGTAGGTACTTTAAAGTGTGTCCTGATTGCTTAATGATGAACAACCGCAGATGACTTGACTTCTACTTACTTAGGTACTAATTATAGATGTCTAGCTGAAATACACCCAACATTTTCAGTGAGCATGGGAGGAGCTTGGATACTATTCTGACAGGTGCTAGAATAAAACTTAAAGAATGACAAGCAGGAATCATTTAGGTAACTAATCGCTGAAAAGATTGACTGTAACTAGTCTTTGCTTTGGTTTCTCAGCTGTAAAATAGAGAAAATAATATGTCTTAGGAAAGAAATAACTCTTTGAAGTGTTATGAAGATACCCTGATTTTGCAGACCACTGTGAGTTTCTCGTCTGGAAGGTGTTACATATGGTGAGAACAAGTTATTGCTTGCTGTCTCCTATCGAAGACAGATGCATAGTTAATCATGGATCCCATGCTTTCATCTTGCAACCCAGATGCAGCAAATATATTTTTTTTACTTGCCTTCAGCTTAACAAGCAGAATTACTGGTTTCTTAATGAAGTATGTGAGCCTGTGCCTAAATCCAGCTTTCACTACCAGACTGAAACACTGGTTCACAGTACCCTGATATATCTGGTTTTTTCACGTTCACTTCTTAAAAAGTCAGTGCACATTTTAAAAATGTCACTGCACATTTACACATCAAGGAACCTGATAGGTTTTTTTTTCTGCCATACTGATCCTGAAGAAAGCCCGTTTGCCTGAATTTACTTTTGTAATATTTTTATTTTTGTGATGAGGAGAAATTATGAGCCTATTTTAATTTACTGCGCTGTTTGGTAACTATTAACACCTGGTGCAGATGAATAGCTAATAGTCTAGTAGAGACAAAGCAAAGAAAAGGTACTCTCAGTAGTTAAATAAAATTAAAAATTCTTAATCTTCCAACTGCCCACTCTTCATTTCCCCAGATTTACCAAGAAATATTTCAGTATATACCAATGACTCAAATATGGCCTCCTGTTTCTCTTATGAAAACTTTAAAAAAAATAATAAATCTCTTGCCTTCATATTTCCTAGTGCCAATTTCTTGGGAAGTTACATTGTGGTAGTACCTACAGTTTGAAGAAATAGCAAGAACAGTTTTTTTTTTCACTGCCAACTTTACATTGGGAGGCAGTTGGCCCATTCCCACTTCAGCCTGCTAGAGAATAACTTGAAAGGTATTTCAAGACTAAGCATTTCAGCAACTGAACAGAAAATTAAGCATACACAGTATGATATTTTATACTACATGATCTTTGAGAGGAAAGTGGAACAACAGGAGAATCACATGCTCTTGCCATAAACAAAAGAAAGGGTAAAGCAAACTGTAGAAAATACTCTGAAAACCTTTACTTGCTTCATGGAAATAGGAAAGCAACACAAAACAAAATTGCTTAAGCCCTTCCTTAACTTCTGAAATCAAGATACGATTCATGTGTTAATAAAGGAGCTGCCTGCTTGCTTAGAGCCAAGCATTTTTCTGGACTGGCACTGCAGTTCTCAGCACCAGGCAGCATCACAACTTTCTGAAACAGTCTCATGACCTCAGACTATGAAGAAATTCCTAAGAAACATTTGATCAGATAAGAAGAATGTTTTCAAGCAATAATCATGCAAAGGTTTCCCAGATGGATGATTTTGTGCCATGAATAGAACACTGTGGGGCACTGTTTTTTACAAATAACTTTTATCCTTTTTTTTTTCTTTTTTTTTTTTTTCACACAGTTGTCTTTTATTTCCTCGCAATGTTGGTGGTAGGAATTGCTGTAGGCCTCACAGGAAGCAACCAGCCAACTTGGAGTTCCATAAAACACAGCATACAGGCTTCAACCTGCCCAGATACACTGAAGCACTGAGCTGAATGCAGGGCAGCTATGTTACCTACACTTAAGCACTCTTTTACCAGTAAATCAAATCATAACATAACCTGCTTTAGGATAGACCAACACCACAATGCAATGTCCTCTTTGACATTGCTGGAAGGTGCTGGAAGGTGCTCAGGTGCTGGAAGGAATAAAACCGATGTTCATAAAGTGGTCCTCTCAGCTAACGTAACCACCTTCACAGCTGCCTACCAATTAGCCTAGACAGAAAGCAATGCTAATGAGCCTCTTTTACCCTCTGTATCTGAACTTCTTCAAATATCATGAAATAGCACAGAACTGCTATAACTATGATCACAAACTGGTCTCTCAGTTGCAGTCTGCGTCCCCTTGAAGGCAGCAAAAGTTTAGTAATAATAGCAACGAAGAATTTAAGCAAGAAGGAAGAGAAGGGAGCATTATAATCTTCTTTGGTCTTCTTCACTTTCTCCTTACCCAGAAATAACTCCAGAGTGAAAACAGTGAAAAAAAGAATCAGACTTGTTTTTCGCGCATGATTTCCAGCAGCCTCAGCAATACGAATTGGAAGCCACCCGTCTAGCTGATGCACGAAGACCACTAACCGTACACTCAATAACGTATTTCCAAATTTTGCTGTCTTTTTGGATTATTTCAATGGCACAGCTCAAGGCAGCTGCTCTCAGTGCCTAAGGAGTTGCAGCTGTTCATCATGGATGTGTCAGGAAGGAGAGGGTTTGGAGCTTGTTTCCAGGGATCCTACTGTGTAGAAGGCTGGCAAGGACTGTGGAAAAGGGAGGGTATTGAAAAGAATTTCTGTAAAGCTGTTTCCCATAGTTGTGGCTTTGGTCACATGTGGTGAATAGTTGAGGTGGTTTTTGGTTGGACAGCCTGGGCACTCTCACAGCAGCTATCAGGCAGTCAGCATTTTGGGGCTGATATAACTTTTTTGTTGAGGGCTTTGATTTTGATTTTATCATTTTTCCTTGATATATCTTATAAGGCCTGTCATGTACGGATGTTTGTAATGAAATAGCTCATTCTTTACATTTGCTCTTTCAGGTTGCCAGCATGTGAAGCTGGGTCAGGCTTTCAGTCAAACTCATAATTTTTTGGGAAGCACTATTCAAAGACACATAGGGGTAAGTACAATAAACTGCTGAAAGGAGACTTGCCAATTTATTTATCTTAAGAGAGACAGAGAAGGTTCTTTTCAGATATTAAACAAGCAGATGACTTTGCTTTAATTATATCACTGTAAAGAAGGCCTGGTGTTTTTGCTGCTGGCCTTTTAAGATCTCAAAAACAACATTCTTTGCAACACTAGGCAGTTACCATGGTACAGTGGACTTATTTTTAGAAGAAATTAACTAGCCAGAGAATGATGTAGATATATTGTGACAGAAATGTTGTCATGTAGGATTTGTACAGAAATCTACCAGGCACTTATTTGGGTAAATGTAAATTACTTTTATTTGATTAAAGTTCTACTGGTCTTCTGTGGTTGCCTGAAGCATATGAGTGATGAACTTATTAAATAAATAAATAAATAAATAAAGCTAGCCACATTACAAGGAATTTTCATCTTTAGTGGTAAATGTAGAAGAAATATATTGACAATTTTAATATGGATCAAATGCTTCACAGATTATGGAATCTTTTTCCATATGGCACCCACACAGTACAGTTTTATGGGTCTAGTTCTCCAGCTGCATCGGTTTATAGGAGGTGTATATGCTTACAATGCCTGCCTCTTGGTGCTGAACATATTTCATATCCCACCTCCCACTACTGTGGCAAAGGTAAACAAAGCAGGATTTAGAAGATAGAAGAGGATGAATAAATCCGGCAGCCTTTGTGTCAACTCAACCCAGAAGACAGAAAGGAGGTGCTATGTTTCAGCAGGAACCTCATGGAAATTCCTGACAGTTTTGCCATTCTCCCACAGATTTTACAAATGTTTTGGATAATCCTTCGTGTCATAATCACAGGGACTGTAGACATGAATTCGGATGATGTCTAACAAATGTCTTTTCTCTCTCTTCCTGTGTGTCTATATATATACACTCACATACATATAAAATTGCAATCATCTCTTAAATACAGCTTTTATTAGAAGACGTATCCTAAGGAGCTTCATGATCCATAAAATGTGACAACAGAGCAAATAGGTACCACGTGTTCAACACAATCATGGAAGAGACATTTACAGGCACTCAGAGATCACAGTGGTATACCTGCATGGATTCGGATTATACCACTCATGAAGAAACTTTAGGTTCATTGGAAAAGTATATGAATGGCCAACGCTTATTTCATGTGTAAGTTCTGCATATGTCAAGACCCTTAACGTGATTTAGGTATGGTTTTGTTTAATGCTTACATGGCCATGAGGTTGAAATATGATAGTTTCTAGGTGACTGGGCGTGGAAATTGGAGAAAATGTTCATGAAAAAGATTCATAAAGAAAAGCCCCATGTTAGATAGGAAGGCAATTCTTGAGGCAGGCCTCAAGCTAGCAAATGTGGCTGGCACCACATTGGTCTCCTGTAAAACGTCACTATCTGTTCAGGGATATCTATAATACAGTCACTGAATGACCTAGGTATGTCCTCCAAGGCTATGACCATGCGAATTACTATAGGTACCAAACATTCATATAAGCATACTATAATAAGACTAATCAAGTAAATAAAGGAGAAAATGGATGTGAAAATATCTCTCCTTCCAAGAAGTAAAGACTGATTACAGAAGGGAGAGAAAAGAACAGTCAAATTTTAGGTTATCTTTAAAAACAACCTACCTTAACAGTTCCCTGTGAAAATCACCCTATATTCAGTAAGAACAAATATTGTAACCTAATTAATCATGTGGATTATTAAAGAAGATGCAATTCCTGTAATGGTGCTTTATTAATATACAGTAAACGCTGGCCTTGGTAAACTGCTTCTCAAATGAATAGAATGCTTCTGACTATTTCTGAATGAAAGCAAATTACAAATTCAGAATCAACATTTAACCTCTCTGGAACTTAAAGAAGAACAATTCAAGATTTTTCTTTCTTTTATCCTGATCAATAAAACTTAATGAACTTCAGAGACTAAATAATTTCCTGAGAATTTACTGATTTTATCCCTTTGGTCATCAATCCTCTGTCTTTAAGCTTATGACTTCTGTGAGCCTTCTAAGCTGAATTACATTTTCAGCTCTGAGTCAAATTTTCACACAATCATTTCCCATTATCCTCTGAGATGTCATATTGCCAAAAGTCTGATTTATTGGTAAAAAAACATAAGGTAAATCATGGAACTCATGACACCTGTGACTGCCATGAAGAAAATTAATTTTGCCTTAAGATTCCCAATGCTCAACTCCTAGTAGCCTGGTGATAGTTTAGTTTCTATCTACAACTTTCATATATTTATGTTTTTAATTCAATGCCTGATACTGATTTTTTCCTGATATATCACATAGTATCTTTCAGTGATAATCTTTGCTTTATTTTGAAAGTAAATTTTTTTCCCTTTTTTAAAATTTGAAATCTGACATTTTAAATATGCTATGTTTACAAGATACAACATAGTTATGGTGGTAACATGAACTTAAATTATCAGATCTGACATGATCTGGTTCCACGATGGTTGTCTGTCCACCATCTGCCCTATCAATAATGATGCACGCCATTTTGTATATTGTGATGTGGAATAAACAAAACTACTATTATCTCCTAGCTGGCTGGAAATTAGTCTTTATGAATATACCAACAAATATATAATAGGGAAAAAAACCTGAAATCAAACCCCCAAACAAACAAACCAACCACCAAACTCAACTTGAAAGATTTTAATGTCTGTCAATGAATATCGACATCGTATTTTCAGGTCTCATCTCTTACAGAGTGCAAGGTATTACTAATCATTAGTGCTAAGCTAGTCAGGTAATTCCTGCAGAATTCCCACATCATCTTGCGTGCACAACTTGTTTTTACCAAAATTGTGTAATCCGAAAGAAAAATATTGAGAGGACAATAAACTGAAGCTGAAGATAAATCATATATTGGCATCTATGAAACTATATGAATGTAAATCAAAGAAAGAATATGAGAGGTGGAAATATTGTTTATGCTTTATAGATGGAAAATGGCAGTTCAAAGAGATGAGATTAGAAGAGTTCAGAACTGGATGATTAGTGGTAGGAAAACAAAACTTTAAACATCCAATTTATGTTGTGTGCAAGGTTGCACATCAATGCAAGGTTGCATTGAGCATCAAAACCCAGGCTAACCTTAAAATACAAGCTGCAGGTCACCTGCTTCAAGCTGGTGTGCTGTTCAGTCATCTGTTCTCATTATCCGTGAAGGTATCTAACATTTTTGTCATTGTCCTGTAACCTTGACATAAAAAAACACTGTAATCTTTCTTTGAAGGATTTTAGTCCTTTGTTATGCTGTAACATGTTGACTGCATGTAAGTGGTTATAAAATATTTTAAGTCATTAAGTTCACCTGCCTGGAATTCAAATTTTGTTTCTAAATATTTTAATTAAATCAAAGAGAGAAAGTGAAATGGTTTTGGCTATAGGTCTACCAAATAACTGATAGAACTCTTACACTGTACCCATTGCAAAGCTAATAATTTTTAATTTTCTATTTACTGTTTCATAGAAAATATGTATTTTTCATTTAAATAGCAATTTCTCTTCAAAATATTTATTCTGCAAAAAAAATACTGGGGATACATTTAAAAAAAAATACTTAATTCTTTTTAGAAAACAAAATGGATATTTCCAGAGTTTCATTGTATTTTTCAGTAAAACCAGATATTTTTGCTAAATCAGATGCATTTTTGCATTTATTAAAACTGAAATTACTTTGGGAAAATGTTGATTCTTAGTCTGAAAAAGCAATTTAAAAAAAAATTATTTCTGCTTCTGGATTTCAATATTATTTTTTGCAATAAGACTCTGCAATTTGTATATTAACATGGAAATTTTAACATTACTTTCTTGGACATTATTTGGCCAAACCTGATGAAAGAATTACTGGATAGTGTGATGGAGATTTAGAGGAGAAAAATGTGAAGATGGTAATGAAAATCAAGCAATAAACGTGACAGAAGAGATTACAAAAGAAGAAAAAGTAAATTTTAATTTCCTGAGGGGAAAAAAACCAATGATAGCGTACATGGTTGATTTGGGTTGTGATCGCTTTATACAAGTGCAATGGCAATGGGTGAAATACAAAGTGCGCACAAGATTTTTGGAAGTTTACAAAATCATTAACTATGCACTAGCAACCCGTCAACAATGAATGAGCCCAAGACCATAAATACAATTTTTGTGTTGAATTATTTGACTAGTTAGATTCAATAAATCTTTAAATCAGATTTTCCTTCTGAGGTATCTTTTATTGTGTGCTTTCACATTCATGTAGTTTTATTGATTGTATCTTCTTCACTGCCATATGTTAAATTGCAAGCAATAAAATTGAAACATTAAATCACATTCCTTTCCTTTCATGTGTCACTTACCTATTGGGAACATATGTTACACTGGCACAATAAAACTTGCCCTGAAGGCCTAGTGTGTGTACACAATGCTGTGAAAATGGAGGCATATAAAAATGTCCCTGTGTCCTGAGTGAAGATTAAGCTTCAATAAAATAATATTATAAATATTTAAAACATAAAATATGACTTGTAATGATGTAATAACAAATTCTCTGGAGTCTGTGGCCACAAAAGGAACACAGAAGGAGATGTGCAGTGTGTGTCTTCCAGCAGAGTTTACCACTTCACCTATGATGCAGGCCACAATATTTTCCTGAAAGGGTTTAACTCAATCTTTTCACTCCGTTGACATTTTTGCCAGATTAACCTAGCATGCATTTATTCTTCATATAACACGTTTTTGTTATTCATCTGAGACAGCTGAGTGCTATACAAAGAAAAATTAATATAAATTACATGACGTTTTAAAATAAATTTAACAGGAAGGAAAATTAAGTATTCTATACCATAGTGAATAAAATAGCCGAGATTTAGTTTGAGTTATACTTTTGTACTTTGATTAGACAAGAAACTGGTTTCAGCTTGATTTTCTCTTTTGGAAAGGCGGAATCTTTTATGACTGCCATTTTTATTTTTCCAAGGACTCAATTCTGACCCATTACAATTGCAGAACCAGAAGTCTGGAGTATGTCTTCCATAACATTGCATCACATCTGATACCTAACTAACTGAGGTTAGGATACGAAGTACTCACTTATGCCTTTGTTAGAACCAGACTGATTGGTTCTCTCTGAGAGACAGGCTATTGAACTATATACACAGTTCTGATCCAGTCATTCCTTGAAACTCCTACTTTTATAAAGAACTAGCATAGATAATGAGATTTTAGTCAAAGTTTTGTTCCTACCTCATAAGCACTGGAAGTGAAAGGTTCTGAATTTTGTTTTTTAGCAGCATGCATAACTCAGAAAGTTTTGCTCATCTTATTTCTTCCCTCTTGGCCTGGCATTGGCAGAGATTGTTCAGTAGCAAGCAGAAGCATGGCACAGCAGTTTGAGGAAAGTGAAGAAAAATGTTTTTTACAGCTGAATGTTAAGTTAGTTCAAACCAGAGAGTATACAATTGTCAAAACCACACTGGAACTAACTCACCTATTCTTCCTAAAAGTGCCATGGGGTCTTCATTTCACAACTGGTCCGTGGGACATTAGAGTTTATTGTTAGTTTCATTGCAAAAGACTGTGAAATATTGAGATTGAAAGTAACTTTAGTTTCATTTCCAAAAGAAAGAACAAAGTTTAACTGATATTTGCTAGAGCATGAGTCCAACAAAACAGCTGGAGTTTAAATGAAAAGGACTTCTATTTCCATTATTAAAATGAATTTTCTGTGTTGTCTGGGAGAGATGCTATGTTCCTTCGTCTGCTTCAGGATAATAGCACTACAGTCTGACTATACTTATCTATCTCATCCAATTCTTTTTCTTCTAACTATAGTCCTTTCAAATGAGTTTCTCAGCAAAAAATCGAAACAATGTCTAACTTAATGAGCATTATAGAACATTGAGAAAAGCTGTCAGTTCATTCGACCCTTATTATTTCATCATGAAAAGTCTGATCCTGAGACATTATCCGTTGCTTTTTATTCTCAAAGCCCAGGAGGGAGCAAATCAATTGCAAATGCAAAATTTGTCAAAGGCTTTGGGCCCAACCCTTGAAAAAGAAGTACAGCCCATGCTAAATGGCTGTGCTCCATAAAAACTACAATGGGGTTAGTGGGAAGGAGTCTTCAATCCTGGCCAGAAAAACTGCTTTTGCAGCTGGGTCACAGATGCTAATTTAGAGGAAGGGGCACAGAAGTGATTGCAGTCATTTTCCTTCAAAAGATTTGATCTAATATATCTGTACAGCGTTGCAATATGTTACATACATTCATGGACTAAAATAAGATGTAGCAATCTTATACAATGTATATGGAGGCCTCTTATAGCTGTTGTTGCCTTCTTTATGTTACCAACTTGCAGCTCTTCAATGAACGCATCAGTCCCATGAATACTTGGCTTAGGGTAGGATATACCTCTTCAGACTTTAGCCATCTGAGGTGTGATATCTAAGTCTGAGCTAGTTACCCTTTTTCTACGACAAAGAAAGCTCTTTCAGAGACATAGATGCCTATTTTAGAAAAAGGCAAATCAATGCTTGGATGCACCTACTTCTTTTTGTTGGTACAATTTAGGTTATTTGATCAGAAATTAAGTTCTTTTAGCCTCTTATTATTAGCCTATTCCTACTTCCCATTTACTATTCTTGTAGAGTTGGATTCTACAAACCTCAATCACTTTTAAGGCAGTCCTTTCCTAGGCAACTAGCACCACTGTTTGCAGGGGGTAAACTGATCTGTCAGGTACTACTTTGTGAATAAGCATGGTGGAATCTGGATCTCTGCCCAAGCATGTTGAATGAGGTTGCCTAAGTATACTTGATTTACCGTGAAAAAATAGTTAAAGCAAAATTCAAACCAGATAAATAGGTCACTCATGCAACAGTCACCCACCACTACCACTCCCTGCTACTATGATGTTATGTGCCCATGCAAACCTCATGAAGTTCAACAAGGCCAAGTACAAGGTCCTGCATGTGCATCAGGGCAATCCCAAGCACAAATACAGGCTGGGCAGTGAATAGATTGAGAGCGGCCATGAGGAGAAGGACTCAGGGGTGTTGGTGGTGTTGGTAAATGAGAAGCTCAACATGAGCTGGCAATGTTCGCTCACAGCCCAGAAAGCCAACCGTCTACTGGGCTGCTTCAAAAGCAGTGTGGCCAGCAGGTGAAGGGAGGTGATTCTGCCCCTCTACTCCATTCTCGTGACATCCCACTTGGAGTACTGTGTCCAGGTCTGGGGGCCCCAACACAAGAGGGTCGTGAACCTGTTGGAGCGAGTCCAGAGGAAGGCAACAAAGATGATCAGAGGGCTGGAGCACCTCTCCTACAAAGACAGGCTGAGAGAGTTGGGGTTGTTTAGAGAGTCAGTTGTTGCTAGAGAACAGAAGGCTCTGGGGTGACCTTATAGAGACCTTCCAGTACCTAAAGGGGGCCTACAGAAAAGAAAAGATGTGGAGGGGCTCTTTGTCAAGAAGTGTAGTGATAGGAAGTCGCGTAATGGTTTTAAACTGAAAGAGGGTAGTTTTAGATTAGATATTAGGAAGAAATTCTTTACTGTGAGGGTGGTGAGGCACTGGCACAGGTTGCCCAGAGAAGTTATAGATGCCCCATCCCTGGAAGGGTTCAAAGCCAGGTTGGATGAGGCCTTGAGCAATGTAGTGGAAGGTGTTCTTGCCCATGGGGTTGGAACTAGATGATCTTTAAGGTGCCTCCCAACTCTAACCATTCTATGATTCCATGATTCTACGAAAACAGAATATGACTAGGGAACTAGGATTATGAAGCTTAACTGTATTGCAAATTCTGTGCATGGCTACGCAGGGTTATTTCAGTTCTGTGAGTATAGTTGCATAGGGTGCACTCTTGTAGAACTATAAAAAAAAAAAAGTATGTGTAACTGTCTCTGTATTGCTTATGGTGAAATCGTAGCACAGTGAAAGACAGTGTTTCTAATACAAATGTAGAGTCTTCTCATCTGTGGCATTGTGTATAGAAAAACAGAAGTGTATGGCTGCATTTAAATCATAGGTAGGTAAGCCTGATTTACCATCAAAAAAGCAGAGTAAACTGGTCTTCATTGAGATTGCTATTACAGCTAAGCTACTGTTAGCAAAGTGAGTTCACCTAAGTTAGGCTGGACATCTTTATACCTAACATGGATACATACATACATAAATAAATACATATATACATTCGTATCCAGCCTACAGTAATTCTTGCACAAAAGCTGTGTCAGAGTTATGACAATAAGAGCCTCTGACATTTTGAGAGTACTCGGAGTTGGCTACTGCTTTGAGGTAGATCTGCATAGACAGTCCCTTTACAATGAACCCACCAAAGGAGGCTGAGAGACTTTTAACCCGAAGAAAGCTGGATTTAATTAGAATATACATTAGGACAACTCCGTAAACACAGCTCATCATAACTCAGTCAAACACAATAGAGAAGGGTTTATTTACAACTCTCCACTATGTCTCTGCAGGGATGCTCTTAGCTTCTAGCCAGCTCAGTAGCTTTGAGTTGCAGCAAAATTGGCACAGCTCATTGCAGCCCTAGGGAGGTTTCTTTCCTCATTTCTGATGTCTGGTTGACTGTCTGCTGCTCCTCTTAGCAAGCTCTCCCACTCAGTTGTGTTGGTCTTTTCTCTACGCTTTGCTGACCAGCTTTCAGTCTCTGAAAGCTTGTCTCCTCTGAATGGACTAAATCATTTCCAAGGAAGGAACAATTTTTCTACCCAGGGAGCTTCATCTGACCCAGTCATTTTCCTTAAGAGAACGTAACACATGAGTAGAAACAGATAGTAGTACTGTATATATAAAATAGTAATATTCTTTCCTTAGCAGTGATATTTTTTACTGATCCTGAGCATGAAAGGCAGCCTACAAGGAAGGTTTGCAGGATCTAATACAAGATGGAAAGTGCTCAAATACTGACTGCATCAAATCTATACCAAAGGTTGTTTTACCTATGCAGGATATTTTGTCTATAAAATTTGGCTAAAGGGCCTAAGTAGGAAACACTGTCTTTCTTATAAAATGCATCATAGGAAGAGAAATTCCTCAAAGAAGCCCAACAGAAGAAACCTAAGAACCAAGACCTTGTTGCTGAGAAGTCACTTCAGATGACACAACAAGAAACACTAAATCCAGGATAGCTCTGAATTTGTTTAATTGTTTAGGAAACTAGTACCAACCCAGGAGAAGCTTTAATCCACTTGGGTTTTGGAGTCCAGAAAAATCCAAACTGTAGATCTCAACCTCTCTCCCTTACAAGAAGGGATTCTGGGTTTGGGTGGCTTTGTTGTGTTTTAAACTGGAAGGATAGTAATGATAATATGTACTCCTGTGCTTCCAGGGGATTTAATAATATTTTTTTTAACTAAGTGCAAGATATGTCAACAGATCTGAAAGTAGGCAGCACAATAAAATTGCATCCTAAGCCACTGACTGCGTGAGTGGGGCAGCCTGGGGCAGAGCAGTAGGCATACAAGGAAGTTTTCTATTCAAACAAGGAAAGCTGCAGTAAGTATTTATAGCCAGAGAGTCAATAGCAAAGCCCAGACCTTTCTATCCAACTTGATGTCATATTTGATGACAGAGTTTCTAAAATGTGTTTTCTAATTACTCCTAGCAAGTCACTGAAAACCAATTAGGTGAGTGTAAATTAGATTCCCTGAAATAAAGGCAAATCATTGTGCAATAAAGATCTATGAAACATGCATTTTAATGAGAGAAAAGTGCAATACCTAAGATAAATAACTTTTAAATCTTTTCTTCCTAATCCTGGCAACCAATCAACTCTTGAACAGAGAAAATTTCTGGAAAATCTCTGTCCCCTAACAATGCTTATTGCTATTGCATTTAGCCCTCCTGTTGCAGAAGTGGCTCCTCCTTTGTTAGCTTAGTAAAAATACAGAACAGCTTGACAAAAGTCATATTTTCAAAAACAACCCCTGTTCCAATATGAAGGTATGACGAAACTGTTTGACAATATTTCATGACAGACATGATATGAAAAAACATTTTTATCTTGATTAAAGAACAAAATTTCTGACTTTAAACTAACTGCTATTTGTATAATTACTTGACTAGAAAAATAACTACATGAACTTTTGTGACAACACTCAACTTTTCTGAAAAAAACAGCAGACTCTTCTGTTTTATTCATGGCATTGGTGAGAAAAAATCATTTTTTGCTCTACAGTTTACAGTTTTAACAATATTTGATGTTGCATTTGCCCATTCGATTCACCGCCACAGGTAACAAAGGGAGCCAACCACCAAGAAAGTTGAAGTGTTAAAAGTAAAAAAGAATGATAAACCAAATTTTAAACATCAGTAAATCTACTCCCAGAAAGGTAAAATGAGACATGCTAAGATGAAAACCATACCTTTTGTCTGGAGTTTTGTTTTCCAAAATCCCTCCAGCTTTTTATGTAAAACTACCCTGTAACTCTGTCTTTCTCTTCTCAAAGGTGTTTAGTATTTCTTGAGAGGGAAAGAAAAAAAAAAAAAAAACACAAGCAAAACTCTGAAAGAAATCAGCCTGCTTCCTTCATATCTTTCATATCCCATTATCATATCTAAGCTACACTTACCATGTAGCTCAGGGTTTTTTTGTAGTAGAGCCAAGGTGTGAAATTTGCTTTTTGTCCTGTTTCACCCAGTCAGCAAAGCAAACCATACCATCCTAGAGAATGCTCCAGGAGATTAAACCTCCACTTCTCAAAAAGTAAATCTGTTTAATATTAATAGCCTACAATTGCCAGTACCCACCCTTGTAGGAGGGTGATGAAACCGCTTTTCCCACCTAACATTCCAGCATGCCATCTCAGAAATGTAATACTTAAATCCCATTTAGAGAGATATTTCCAAGCACCCCCACATTCATACTATTTTCCTGGGGCTGAATTTATTTTTAAGATCTCTGCATATTTGCTTGTCTGAGAAAAGGACACCAAATGCCATGCCTATCAATTACTAAATACATACATATCACCCATTTGGAAAATATTGCAAAAATTTGAAACTGTAAATATCTTTGCAAGCTGCAGAAAAATCAGATCGATATGCTTAAAGGTGCTATGAATACATGAGTGCCAGATGCACTGGTCTACAGCAAGCACCACTCCTTTTTGTTATTTGATGCTTAGAGTCCACATGGCAGGCTAGTGGTAAAAACAAATCTGTTCACTAAGGCCATTCACAAACTGATGAGCAGTGTAACCTTTTCCTGAGATAAAAGTAAAGAAAGAAAGGACATGTGAGTGTTTAATATGATCAAACTAATGGCAACACAACTTGAAGTTTATAAAAGCTCTTAACCACCTGGTTTTCACAACACAGAGCTCAGGGTGGAATTATTGTTCTGATTCTCCTGTAACACTGCCATGATAGAGGGTAGGTTTTCCAAAATAAATATAATCAAAACAATCCTAGGCAGTTGTATATACCCAAAACACTCTGCAGGACGACTCACAGATGTGAACAAATGGCTCAGATGTACACTTTATAACCCTTCAGGTTATTTTCTGTTGAATTTAAGGGGAAGAAGTAACAAACAATAGTAAATACTAGCCATCATTATCTCAAACTAGTAGACCTGCTCTTGTATTTCAAATCAAATGGATGTTATCACCATATTTTATATGATTGTACGTGGTCCAAGGTTTGATTATGGCTTGTGGGCTTTCTTGCAATATCAATTGATTGATTGTATAGGCCTTTAGTTATAATAACAATAAATGTGTGAGACAAACTAAACTCAAGAGGGTAAGGGCAACAATTAGCACAACAGTTCTATGAAAAGTACAATTACAATACTGAGAAGTAGAGAATACTTGGGACAATTAGACTATTATTTAAAATAATTTTCCTCTTCACAAGTAAATTTGAAGGATTGTTTGTCCATGACTTATTGTTCAGCATCTGAGATCCTTGTGAGGAGATTATTCTTTTACTCTAAGCCTTGGTTTCATCTCATCAAAACGTAGCTGTCTACAAACCAGGTACCTAGGTTTAGCTAGACATCTACAGCTTCACTGTGCCTAATGCAAAAAGGTAGATCCATTTTCCCTTCTCTTTTAGGACTGAGTGAACTCTACCTATGGCAGTGTCGGTAAGAAAATAAATAGTTTCCTTCCGTATGAATTATCAGGATGAGTTTATTTATAGCAATCATCAATTTAGTGTTCCAGTATTCCTAATTTATATATCTGATGCACTTTTTTGGATTTTAGCTACCCAAACTCTTTACGTTATCAAAGAAAACTTTGTGATGCAAAGGATATAGGTTTGAGATAAACCAGCACAACGTTCTGATGACTTTCATTTAAGCAACTTATATTAGACTTCCATCAGTAAATTTACAGAATAATGTTCTGGAGTTAATGACTATATTTCCATTACTAATGATGAGTCACATTTTCTTCTGGCATAAGCTAGCACAGCTCCTTTGAAATCAATGCGTCTATGCCATTTTTTTATAACCGGGAATTGAACCCATTGCACCAGCTTCTGATTGTTGATATTCTGTGAAACAAAAGGGTTTTGGTTTTCAGTTGAGCCCTCAAATAGTCCAGCAATTTTGCATGCCAAAACTGTGGTCTGTTGGTGTGTAGAACAAATGAGCAGATGATACACAGAGGACCTGGAAACAGAAAGGAATCACTGCCTGAGCTCTTTCACCCTCCCCATGCGGTGCAACTTTACTCAACAAAAACAGTTTGTTGCATTATGGATTTTTTCTTTTCTTTTTGTTCCACTATCTAGAGATTTTATGGTTTATTTGGGATATAGCCATTTTGAAAATGTTGGTTCAGTTAATTTTTTGAAAATGTGCCCAGAAGCCTTCGCTCTGAAGGAAGAAAGCTTCGTAGTGTAAAAATGTTAGCATTTAAATTTAATTTTCAGACTTACAAACATTTACAAACATGCTCAATTCAGAGGTAGTCAACCTAAAGCTTCTGAACTATGAATGTTTTGCAGGCATATGGTATGAACAGATGATACAGAACAGGATAATAGGAGTTTGTAAGAGCAAATTAGCATTATCATGGCTGAGTTCTGAAGTTATTCAGCTATTCAATCCAAGAAACCACTATAACTCACTTTGCCATGTAGAGTTACTCTATATAATTACTATAACTGGGGTTAATAATTTGCATTTTAAATACCATATATTTACAGTTAGTGATGTTTCTTAAAATCTGTTCAAATAACAAAGACTAAGAAAAATTTTTGTTTGAAATTGTTTACCACTAATTTTTAATGCAGTAAATAATACTTTTATGCTGTTTAGACCTCAAGAAATAAAGCATTTTTGACCAAGGTATTCACTCTGCAAATTAAGTACATTATATAAATTTTATGGAGATTCCCTTAATTGGTCATATGAAAACTGATTTCCAAAGAAGATGGGAATAATTTTAGCCAGTTTTTCTTCTTCAGTAAATTTTGTGCCAAAGATGATTTAGCAAAGAACATCTTTTTACACTGAAATACATGGCAAAGGAATGACTATTAAAATGGAAGGAAATGTAGCATGCAGAGGAAGATGGGCAAAAACTTAAAGGTATTTTGGAAACGATAGAAAACATGCTAGGAAAGGAAGGTGGAACAGAGCATAGTGAAATAAATCCTATTTCTGAGTACAGTTTGAGCATCGGAACTAGGAAAAAAAAGACATGAATATGATACCACAGGTATGAAAGAAGAAACAAATGAGTGAATGAACAGTAAACCAAAAAGTGATTCTTAAATTTCAGATAGGAAAAAGACTCCAGGAAGAAGCAAGCCAAAGATGATCAGGCATGATCCATTTTTTTGGCAGTATTGCTTGAGAAATTATGTTTCACTAGATTTCAAGATCAGAAGAGACCTCTATCGTTATCCAGTTTAAACCTTCACATCATAAACCAAAGAATTTAGCCAATGATTTTGCAGCATGCACATAATTTTGATTGAAACAGTACATATCTTTCAGTGAGATATCCTAAAAGACTCAACGTGCTGAAGATCTATTGCTAGGTTATTCAAGTCACTAATAAACCACCCTATTAAGCTATTATACTGTTTTTCTTACAATTTCAGTCCTTGGATCTAGTTACATTTCCCGCTGGATCAAAGACTCTTGCAATTTTAGCAATGTCACGGACCAGTAAGATTTGATGATGACCTGAGTAGAACAGAAAGTGCACCAGGACACTAAAAAAAGGACAATGTGGAGCAGCAGATTTAGACAAATAGGAGGACTAGGAAAGAACTGAGAGAAAATATGTGATGTCAGTTTTGTGAAATAAATTCTCATCACAGGAGAAACATGGCAAAAGAAATCACATTTTTGCCAGATGCATGAAAAACAAAACACATGGCTTGTTTGTCTCACATTTTTTGCATATTTCTTCTGTGTTGACAGACAGGTTTGGGAAGATGGAAAATGCCTTTCATTTCAGTGAAATGTCCATATACTTTTTATCATTCTTACTAATATTTTGCCAGCTTGAAAAGGACTGTTTCAAATGGTTAAAAATGCTCCCAAAGAAAACTAAAGCCAGGAATACATTGAAAAAATTCAAGAACAAGCCAGAAATTTTAATGAAGTCTTATAATTTTATAAAAGATATAATTTTCAGGGAACCTATTTTTTCCCAAATTCCTGGGGAGGGAGTTTTAGCAATGGAACAAAACAATACTTATATATCTCTTTATTTCTCAGGATAGGGGAAAATCTGTACAGACTTTGCTTTTCTTTATTTCTTTTTATCTGTTACTGAAAAAGAAATCCTATTCTTTTTGAATACAGTGAACAAAACAGATTCAAGGAAGTAGCTTCTTATTTTTTAAGATATTTCTTACTTAAAAACAGAAAAGGAAAAAAGCAAACCCAAATTGCTGCTCTATGGTCCCACAATATATCCAGAAATTTATAAAATTAATGTTGATTAAAAAGCTAAGGTGAATTCCTGACCCAGAGCAAAAAAAAATTCTAATTTTTCTGCACCTGTGAGTGTGACAGCGCCTAAATGTAGATGCCGGATCCTGGGAATAGACTTCACAGATGGGCTCCCAAGTTTGTCTCAGTCAAAGGAAGCAGTTTGGCAGCTGAGAATGGGCTCTGAAGTAAACAGTGTATTGGGCAATAGGACAGTGAGACATAGCGAGGAAATCTGCCCTCTTCAAGGCCTGGAGTACGTCTGTCCCTTGAACAGAAGCATTTGGTGTTGTTTCATAGATGCTAATCTGGATCGGGATGTCCTGGGACATCAGGACATGTAAAGTGTTGGCAAGCTCAAAGCACCTCCATTTGGACATAAAGCATAGCTATATAAGCCCATACTTATTTTTTTTCAAGACCTTTCATGTCAAGGAAATCTTGTTGGCAGGACAGAGCAGTTGTCTTACCTCTTCATTTTATCAGGGTCTGAGTACTGTAAGCAAGGAATTTAGATGCAACACTTTCCACACAGAAACAGTTAAAGGGAGAATTTCATTTATAAATGTTAATTTCATGGCCCATTCTTTCCATTTTCTTTTTTCTAGTTTGTTTCTCCACCTTGTCATTTTTGAAACATAGATTTTTTTTAGAGTTGCATGAAACTGCAGCTCTCAAAATTATGACAACACCCAGAAGTAACTTCCACTGTGCTGATAGTTAAGCATCCAAGTCAGTGTAACATGTATTTGAAAATGATCCCAAAGTGATGACACTAATGATTTTGATTATGAAGTGGAGAAGAGAAATAATAATCAGTAATTAATCTCCAACATATATGTTGGCAGTCAAAGTAAAAGAATTATAACGGATTAAAAATCAAACAAACTACCCAGTTCATGTAACAAGGACAGAATTAGGCTGTACATCAGGAAGGTATTTAAACAGGCATCTAACTTAAGTAAAGAGATGCCCACTGATATGCATTGTTTAAAAATAGGAGTAAAGTGGAGTCAGTGAGATAAAATAGCAACCAATAGGACTATTCATGTTTCTGAGTACTTAAATACCTTTGGGGTAACTAAGGATATGTTTTGCATGAAGGAGTAACATAGAATTCAATTTATGGATATGTTTTCAGCCAAATATTTTAATGGTATGCAACGATTATAATATGAATCTGTCTGAGAAGCAGTTGTGTAAAAATTGAATAAGGGTCCTGAGATATGTGCCTTTGTGCGATACCTTTATAAATCACTCCTGCAGAACCAAGGAGTCAGCATCCTGCTATGCACAGCTGCTTGCCCAGAGAACTTCAAATAAAAAAGAAAAATAGAAAAAAAGTAATGTGGAAAAACGTTATACAGCTGAAAAATTAGACAAGCACAGTTTGTACTGGATCATTAGTCATGTATTGGCAAGTCCTGATAATCAAGGGTGTCACCAGCTCAGAAGTCATTTGGCATTCTGATGTAGGCCATAAATATCTAGTCACATGCTAAATAAAAAAGTAATTTTTGCCCACGTTATTTTAGCATAAGATTCTTTAGCTATTTGGGAACTCCTCTGGATGTTTTGGAATTTCAGCATACAGAAACAACTGGAGAAGCAAGCCCTTAACTAAGCTAGTTATAAACTACTCTGTGCTTACAAAACAGGCTATCTATGTGCAATAGTCTGTCCTGTGACAGCTGATCGCAATGCATTGAGCTGAGCCAAGAAGAATGCAGGTAAGATCCAGAAAGCTAATGGCAACTAAACCACGGTTCATTGGATTGCAATAGAAGGCTAGCACTGATAAAAAAAATCTTCCACAAATAGAAGTGAGTCATGGAGCTTTGGGTAAAAACAAGGTCCATTTCAGAGAATGACCAAGAAAAAAACCTGCCCCATGGAAGTGGACAGAAATGGTACTTTTAGAGTGAGCAAAGGGGCTTTACAAAGGGGGCAGATGATAGTACTATCCAAACAGTTAAATGGATTTGGAATTTCCAAAATGTTGAACTGAAATGAATAAAGTTTACTCCAATGCACACACAAAGAAGATGAGCAAGGAATGCTTTATCCATTCACAAAGCAAATGAATGAAGTTTTCACCATTTCTCCAGATGCATTAGATTAAAAGGAGATCAAACCGAGGAGACTGTTTCAGACTGCTAAAAGCAAATACTCCATTAAAAGCAGATTAACACTGAAAGCACAATTGTTCTACACATTTTTCTTAAAGATTTTAACGTCACCTACTAGGGTGCAAAATACAGATGATGACGGGAAATGCTAGGTCAGAGACTAAAGGTGAATTCAAGGTGAGAAGTGTCTTAAGAATAGAAAGAGAGAAGGAAGCACTGGGTATACCTAGCCGGGAAATCTATAAGATAAATTGATATGATGGCATAGTTTATGCTTTTCCTATAGGGATAGTTTATTTATTAATAACTAGAAGATATCAGTGCATGATCAGTAATGAGAAGAGTGCTTTTTTTTTTTCTGTGATCAGAATTCAGTAATATCTACACGGAAATACAAGGGTCTAGTTTATATTTACTGTAAGATATTCAGGGACTTGCATTCGAAGTTGAAAATGGGGAGAACATATTAGCATAGGTTCGTGACAGTTGGATAGCCAGAGAGAGAGGGCAGGTTTTCTAACATTTGTATTCTTCAAAAACTGTTCGAGATTAATAGGTTTCTATTGCCAAGGCTTTGACATTCCTAGATATTTATTAGTTTTCCCTCAAATATTTAGGGGATAGTTAAGAATTATTGAGATTTCATTTTATTGGCAACCCAAGACTTATTTCTAAAATATTGGAACACACGCCATGTTTCAGGGTGAAATCACTAGAGCAGGAAATCTCACTGGAAAAAAGTTTTAATGACAATAACTGAAACAGTCTTAAAGACTGAGTGGGATTTGTAGAGGCTCTTACCCACCTCTAGATAAAAGGCATGCTATGTCTTTAGGAATACAGTAAAGATGAAAATGAGGAATAACACTTAGAAACAAAAGCAGTAGACAAATACCTACTTGCATTATTCATGAACAGTCCTTTGATTCAGAGGTCAGGGTTTTGTCCTCTACCCACCAATCACAGTAGCTCAAATGACATCAGCACATTGTGATCACGAAGTAATATAGCAGTTAAAATGCATATTGGCACTTGACAATAGTTTGGAATGGTAAAGTGGCACAGTGATACAGTAAGTGAGGTCAATGTCTAGTTATGAGCTGTAATTGTTTACGATCCTGTCTGGAAAAGCTGGTTTTGATGTTTACACTCAAGGTTCTTGGTGAGCAGAGAATTGGCCAGACTGATGGAAAAAATAATGTGTTTTTAAAGAGTTTGGCTTTTAGAATGGTTTCCAGCCTTTATGTTTTCAGTCATTGAGGATGAATAGCCGCTAGGAGTGCAGAGCAGTCCTAAGCAGGGGCTTCCGATTTAGGCATTACTAAGACAATTAGGGAGGTAACTGCCAATCCAGTGCTAGTGACTTTAGACTGTGGGCTTTTTATTTTGAAACATCCTCAAATACAGTTTTTCTGGCCAGCCATTTAGTCAGGTTCCTTAGAAACACATACCTATTTCTCCTCTTTTTCCACTTGGTTACAATATTATTTGCTTTAAGAAATCCAAAAAAGACTTTAACAATAATGCTGATTATTTCTGTCACCTGTGGCTTAGCAGATGGCTTAAGGAGCACATGAATGTATATTTGGAGCCCAGACAAAACCTCAGTGGAACCAAAACTAGACTTTAAAAAGTCCATGCCATGTTTATGTAATATTTTCTAATATTTCACATGCAATTACATTTAGTGTCTGGCTGCCCTCTAACTTACCTGCCTCCACTTTGTGGCTTCCCTAGTCAATAATTTAAACATAAAAAAGAAGAAATCTTTTTATCTCCGTCTGTTTTATGGATTTTAGGAGCTGAGTCAAAGTGAATTTACCAATGGGCCAGACAGGGGTGTACAAAGATGAAAATAGATTTCAGACCTGTTATTTAATTCAGGAAGCATCTGTGGGTGGTGAAAATTAAACAATGTCATCTATCTTGAGTTTTACTGGTCTTGAGATTCCTTTTCCTCTTCTATAGGGAAAATAAAGAGTTAGCAATCATGGCTAGTCTAAACTGAGGCTTTGTTTTTAGGAAGAGAGGACCCTAAAAATCAAAATCTATTACCAGGTCCGTATTTTCACCAAAGATGAGGGTTTTTAGACATGTAGTTATATTGCTCCCAACAGAATTTGAGTTTGTCATAAAGTTCTTGCATGGGTCCAGATCATGGCTTTGATGAAGCATGAGCACATCCAGGTCCATTCCCCAGTCTAACAAATGGGAAATAATGACATTGTCTTGTTTTTCCTCAACTCCATATATTTTGGCTGCACTTCTCTTTGCAAGAACAAATTGTTTAAATCAAATTATGGTATGTATACCAATAGCAGTGGTAAAGCTACTTCAAAGTACGTGCAGAAAAATATCTGGCCTACTGCCTTTTCCCCAGAGAAGATGGGGAACAGCTGTTTGGGCAGTGAACTCCGGCTGCTCAGCTAAGTGAAACACGCATGCCCCACCGCAGAGGTGGCAGATGCTGGTGCCGGTGTTGCCAACTGGTGCAGCTCAGTTCTTACTCTGTGGTGGCATTTTCTATTCAGGAAGCACAGATATATGGAATTACACCTTTTTGGGCTACCCTTTTTACATCACAATATGCCTCCAGTTTTCAGTAATCTGTAGGTTAGGTACAAAAATTTCTGCAGGTACAAATATTTCTTTTGTGGGAGCCTTACCTAGAAAATAGACGTGGTTGGTTAAGAGTCTCTTATAATTTATTTTTGAGCTAGTGATCTTTAGACTTTTGTTATGGCCAAAAGGGAAAAGTTGAAATTTATAATGTGTGAGTCATCTTTTGGTGACTAAATTATTTAAAACAGGTCAGACAAATCACTCTCTAGAAGTGTTCAGGTTCTTTGCCAGTCTACAAAAGGAGTCTTGACACTAGTTAATGTGTGTGTGTGTGTCCACATTGCAGGCATTTAAAGTTAGGGCAGATGAATATTTGTGCAGAAAATGCTCACAGTGGCTTAAAATAATCTGATAAGACTGGAAATAAGATAAATTGAAGATGATTAGAATTATTCTTTCCAAAAGTTACACAAAGCAGCCATGGCAAACCTAAGTCTGAAAGTTTAGAGAATGCAGGTATTATGAGTCTGCATATATGTATGAGAAAGTGTGTACGTTCAAATGCCAAATCTTTTTTATGGTCATATGTTGTTTACATGGGGGCAAATGTTAGTATGCTGTTTTAAATAAACATTTAGTATGTGACATTGGCCAGGAGCAGATATTTAGAAAAAAGTCTATGAATCTGTCTGGGAGACAATCATACAAGAAATTTTCAATAGGGAATTCCTCCTTACCCTCTTCCAGATAGTGAAGGGTTCATGACCTGTACAATAAGGGATCAGAAAAAGAACTAAGTGGATGAGAATCTCATTTAGCTAAGGGCATTCACATTAATTTCTACTGGAGTTCTTATCTACTCAATGCTCAGAGAAGAATAAAGCCTGAAAAGTAAACCACTAGACTAATTACCTATGTTTTTTTCTTGCTGTTCTTTTGTTAATTCTTCCATGCAAACACGCATTCCAATACCCAGGGTTTGTATTGTTGCGTTAGCATGTTAAGATTACTATAGAATTTATTTAAATTAATAAAATATTTGGTTGGAAAAGTGGTTGGGTGTTGGGAGCAGTGACATATTATTAATTACTATTTGCCTTCTTTGGTTGGAAGAAATGCAGAGTTCATAGGCTTTAGCTTGAATGAGGTGACAGTATCACAAACAAGTTAGGGAGAAAGGCTTAAGTGTACTCTACATAAAGAATAAAGTTGGTAAACAAATCGCACTTGGATAACAAGCTTTGGCAGCCTTGCTTTTGTATTATTTTTGCCTTGTGTTGTTTTTTTAATTAAATGAAGCAAGGCAGAGCATTCAGAGCATGACTCAAGCTATTGCTAAAAGTACTAAATTAGATTAGTTTGGCATTTAAGTCCTGGCAATTTTGACTCAAATGCTTGGACTGTAAAGAAGGGAAGCCTTGAGGAATGAGGCTGAGGTCATTGCTTCTGAAAAGTCAAGTCTACGTACTAAACATCAACACAGAAGATTTTTCTTAATACCGTTTCTGTGTCATCCATATGTCCTGGTTACGCAGTATGTCTTAGTAAGACAGTTTATTACGATGTTTCTGCACGTAATTTGGGAGGGGATAGGAAAGAGGGAATTAAACCTGTAGGAAATTACAGGACATTATACATGGGGTGTGCGTAGGGCAAAGGCATTGCATATGGCTAAATCTTCTGTGTTTTTATAAGCTTCAATCCACTCTGCATGTACTATCATAACATTAAGCCCTTGTGTTGCATCTCCTCCCAGTCTATACACCACGAAGCGCACCAACAGAAGGTTTCCCAAAAAAAGGGAAAATCTCTTTATCATAAGGCCGAGATGGCTACCTAGATTAATAACTTTCTAAAATAATTTAAATTTCTTTATGTGCCACGTTACGAAAAAGAACCACAGTTCATAAACTGCAAAGATCCTTTTTTGCCTGTGAAGAGACTTTTTTTCTTTTTTAAAATTTATTTGTTTTTCTTCCTGATGGATGCTAGCTAGAAACCTGCAGTCTTATTATAAGGTGAAGACGTAGAAACATTTAGAAAAAAAAGAAGATGACATAAGGCTTAAAGGTTAAGTAGGTTCTTACCTACATCAGCCCCCCTGATTTAAAAAAAAAGAAGTCATACTCTTTGTACAGGAACATAACGACCTTTCATTTATTTACCACTGTCTGACAGCAAGCCCTATATGCCTTTAGGCGTTTGCAGAGCACCCAGCTCAGTCTGACCTCACTTCTTACTGAGGCTTTCCCGTTACTCTAATGCCAATATTTGCCAGCCATGATTACTGACGCTTTGTAAGGCCATGTGTTTTTTCTGCAAGGAAGTCTGTCTAACTTGGGACGAAAATCACATTTTGACTAATAATTTTGACTTACCTGAACAAATCTAAGGATGGACATCAAACATATTTATCAGAAAGGAAAGTGCCTTATGCCTATGATTTACTTCTGAAAGTATATCCTACCTTATGTCATGCTACCCTTTATTTAAATGACCTTCAACTGTGAATGTAATTCTACATCCTAGGTTTGTGACAACATTATTTTCATTCATTACATGCCAGTTGTAAAGTACAGGTCATTATCAGACAGTAAGTAACTGACTTTAAGTTGTCCAATGATGGGACTTTTCTCTACTGGATAAATTTTAAATGAGTGCCTTTAAAAGGCCAAAGCATTATGCTTAATCCCATTGTATTAGTGGTGCAAGTAAAGTTGCTGCCTACATACACATGAGTTCTTGGGGAAAGGAAAAAAAAATAATAAAAATTACCTATCACCTTCTCTTTTCTTTACAAGTTCATAGACCAAAGTATTACAGTGTTTTCTTAACGCTTCCTCCATAACAAAACTCAGTGTTGAGTCCTAAGTCACAGATCTGACTTGAAGGATGCAGTCTACATACAAAGAGTGTTATATTTCCACAAGGCAGGTTCTAAACTTCCTGGCTGTAAAATGCCAAACCATAACTGCATAAACAGTGATTACTGCACCTCTGGAGCAGATGTTTATTGTTCTAACAATTTCTTCCTCTTAACAGCCTTCCAGTGACGCAAATAAAGCAGTACTGAAAATCCAATTTGTGGAGTTCAGTTTTGTAGAAGAAAAGTGAAAAAATTATTTTTGTTCTTCAATGAGGAAATTTTTAGAACAAGCAAGATTTCTAAACCCAGCTAGAAAAAAAGAAAAAAGGAAAAAAACCACCAAACTAGACACTCTCATCCTCAAGACTTATGAAGAATTTTTATTATCAGTGACCATGAGGGGAAAAGGGGAAACACTGTTTTGTTTAGTCACTGATTCTTCACCCATATTGGCACATTAGTGTTCAGCGTACCTTCTAGAAGCTTAATGGGTTTTATGCCCAATATACAATTGTAGCTCTTTTCACCTTTCCAAATTATGCAGAAGTTAATCTATTCCATACAACACCTGTGGAAAAGATAATATGGAAGACAGGATCACAGTATAAATATTTATTGGGCCAGGCTAAAAAGTAAGAAAATAACATGCATCTAGAAAACTTAATTCTTGATAAAAGTAATTTTAAATGAGTCCCTGCAGAGCTATTCAGAGAGACTTTTTGGCTTGTGTAGGGAACAAGTGCTGTGTTAAAGAAACAGGAAGCAATTCTAAAGACTGCGGCAAGTAAACATTTGCTTCCATAAAAAAAAAAACCCAGAACAACAAGAAGAAAAACAACAAAACAAGGCCAAAATCCCAAACCAGAAAATCCCGAGAAAAACAATACCGCCTAAAACTGAAACTAATAGTAGTTCCTTGACACATTATTTTTCCTTTACGGTTGGACACTTAAAATAAATAAATACATAAAATCATACAGCAGCAGAACTTGTACTGGTACTGCTTGTATTAGTAATATCTACTTCAAAGTGTATGTGTTGAATTTTCACTGTTATAGTAATCCTTGACTAATAAGTGACATATTTCATACTCTTTAAACATAAAACTGTGTGCAAATTTCTGCTCTCTCTTCAAAAACACTGTTGGTTAATTGGTTTTATTCACAGAAGTGTGCATTTTAGCACTTTTTCCATAAAAAAAAAAGAAAAAAAAATACTAATATTTGTTGTCTTGTTACAAAATCAAGGCATTTTAAATTATTTCTTGATGGTTCATTAGAGATGGCTGGTTTCTTCTCGACTAGCATCATGACCAAAAAAAAAAAAAAAAGAAAAAGGAAAGTGAAAATAACAGTTAAATTTTGCAAACAATTTTTTATACGTAGAGCCATTTCTAAATTTTTTTTTTAAATTGTACAGATACAAATAATGAAGTTATAATCTAACATATATGACGGCAGTCAATTCTTCAGTGAATACTGTTCTAAATATAACTTTGGCTTCCTTTTGCTGGCTTTGCCAGCAAAAAAGATGTTTTAAAATCTTGTTATATTATTAATTACTAGAAACATCATCTCTAGTCTGAGCTGAACATATAGCTAAACAACTGTCCATCTCCTGTTCGAGGCTCTCTGGGATTCAGAGGTTAGATATGGCTACCTAACTTATGGAACCATACACAAGAGCATGAGTGCCATGAATATACTGAGCAACACGGAGCTGATCACAAGATGACAGAGGCCGTCTTTTGCCATAACAGCCTCAGGGTTACAACTCTGACTTTCAATGGGGAAAACCTGGATGCAATCCTTCCTTATCCAAAAGTTTGAAATCTCTTTCTCAGGGAAGAAGTTGCTAAGCTGTGATCTGTTCTGGAGAAGAGGAGAGGACCCTTTACCCCTCCTCGTCCTGTTACCTGCTGTGCTGTCAATCACATCGGGTACCAAGGACTAACAGAAGGCAACGATCAATAACTAGAGCATCAGTAGAAAAGAATGGCCAGATAGGCCATTCAGGTAGATATTAGCTATGTCAAATAAGTTTTTGCTGTTCCTGGAATATACTACAGGGATAGTGACTGTGCAAATGCTCCAGTCTGAAGTTCCTTGCAGGCTGCAGAGCTCCCCTATGCAGCTGGCACGGTGGTGATGGGACACCATGCTTTGCACTGGGTCACTGCTGGTGGAGGTCATAGCCCGGCTCAAACAAGAACTACCTGTTCATCCAACTGTTGCCAACAGCCTTCCCTAGGTAGGGAAACTAATGCTACTGTTGCTTAGAAAACAGTCATCATTAAATTAGCCAGCAGCCAAGTGTCAAAAATATTCAGTTAATAAAAGCCACTTTGTTAAATGAAATGGGTGTCGAGCAGGTAGCTCGAGTACCTCTAGCTATGTTGTTTTCTGTCTGAGATGTACTAGTGAAAAAGTTGTACTCCACTGTGCACAAAATAAAAATAAGTTTCAATAGCTTGAGAGAGAGTTAATATACAGAAAATTACTTTTAAATGGCTTAGCATTATGACAGGAAGAGCTTCAAATATTCAAACCAAAGATTGTTTCTCGTAAAAAAAAAAAAAGAGGTTAAAAGCCAAGCTAAAATTAACACAAAATCATCTACTTTTACCTCCATTATGATAATACCTCTTCTTGTTCCTGGAGAGATCCAGTGTGTCTGAATGCCCCAGAGCAGAAACTATCTCCGCCTACTCAAGAACCTCTGCAATGTGTCTTGTGAGCAAGGCCCTGCCAGGCACTGACCCATGGTGCAGGTTTACTCCCTGCATCATCAATCAGGAAGGCGATTTGAGCACCAAGGTGTATGGAGAGCCTTATTAACTCTCTCTCCACCAGAACAATTTACTAAAGATAGGAGTATACCACATTTTTTTTTTTCAATTTTGGTTGTAAACAGAGAAACACAAAAGCCACAAGTAACTGTAAATATTTTCGTTCTAAATTTGTGCACAGCTATTTTTAACTCAGGACTTGTTTTTTGAAAGTGAGGAAGAGGGAATCGCTATAAAAAGCCACGTTCTTATTCAAATCAACTTATGTACAAAATAATTGCATTGACATTATTCTGCATCTGCACTGTTGGTGTGTTCAAATAAAGGATTTGATTCAGGAACTGAAGTTCGCGTTGAGCTAAGAAAGCTTTCCTTGTGTAACCTTCTGTGCTTCGTCTGGTTCAGAGAACGTGGGGGGTGCTTTCATTAGCTGAGTGAGTTGGATAGAGATATTATACTGATACTGGTTGCTTATGTATCAAGTCTCAAGTCCAAATACAGTAATCTAATAACACCACAGGCAACCTGTATCCAGGCAGTTTAACAGCATAGAAAGAAGTCAGGAAGTCGAAGACTTTGATGCACTTTTAGGTAAAGACCTTTGTGTGTTACAAAAATGAAAGGGACATTGTGTGTCTTTTACCAATTCTAAAGATGCATTGTGCTGTATGGAATGGCTTTTGCTGTCTTATGCATCAGTATTACACCTACGTAATTCCAAAGCTGTGCTGGACTTCCACTGATGCTGCTGACAAAAGATACAGGCCCCAAATCTAAAATCCAGTACACTCCTAACACAGAAGTGCTTAACTTCCAAGACATATGAGCGTAGCTGTCTGTAAACTGGCTGTCTCTGCTGATGTGTTGGCATAACACCATCATTGCCGGTAGAGCTACACAACTTATACAAAGTGAAGATCTGACTTTCTCTTGCACTTGAACAAAAATGAAAACAATTGATACACAAGAGGTAGATTGGGCTATAGTGATGTTTCTTGGCTAAGTAAAGTCAGCTAAATTAATTTGCAATTATAAAGTCCAAATATTAAAATTTAGCACAAGTGACTCTGCGAACATTTAAGGGTTTTGAGCATTATTCAGATTAAACAGAGGCTTAAAGCCTGGATGGCAAAACCAGTCCTTTCTCATACAGGGCTTTGCCTGAAAAAATACTGAGAAGGAATCCCCCCTCTGGGACAATAAACTACTGCACAGGCTTTTTCCCAAGGGGAGGGTACAGACAGATGGTTGTAAATCCTCTGGCTTCTTTCCCCACGAGCCTTACTCCAGACTCCAGAGGACTCCTCGCTTGAAGGCGGACTGAGCAACCGCAGAGCTACACTTTTCTCTACAAGTAGCCGCAGAGCACAGCTCCTACTCCGAGCAGAAGGGAAGCACATGGTTCTGCTGTATTCTCAGCTGTCCGTCAACTTTTCTTTTAGGCTGGAGAATTTGGCTCTGAGGAAATGTGTTTAAATTCATCCTATCCTCTGGTGGATAACAACAGCCATGCCTGTGTTACCTTGTGTAGCAGAGTAAATAATCACTGGAAAGCTGGCAATTATAGTTAAACAGAGGGCAATGATTTTAGAAAGAAGAAAAAGCTGATGGCTTCCTGGCCCTGAGTTTTGTATATTTCTCTACATTTATTACTCTGTTGAAATGTTTCCTCAAACCAGAATGATGCAACACATAATCTCTTGTTCAGCTGAAACCGTAGATGGCAGAGAATACAGGGAATACAACTCTAATCAAAGAAAATAAGAGTAGACATTGGATCTGATCAGGCAGTCTGGTTATTTTATAGCTATCCTGGCCCTTGAGGAAACAGATCTCTTTCCAAGCAGAACCTGTTAGAATGCAGACGTTTTTTGACATGCTAAAAGTCTGCATTTGTTTGATCTTGACCAACAATCCGAATGCATATCAACAGAAAGAAAGCACACATCTGCCACAACAGGCATGTTTACAATCATTTTAATGACACCATTAGATTCTGTTTGCCAGTGTTCACTTAGTTCAGGCTTTTATACAAAAAACATGTGAGATAAGTTTACCACCTGTGCACAGTGGAAACACCCCATTTAAATGAATAATTTTAATGGCAATACATAGCTCAATGGTTTTCCTCTGTTCACCAACATAATTGTGGGAGCACAACTATGTTTACCCGGAATACACAGAGTTTTTGTGTTCCTGCAGAAGGTTTCTTTTCAATGGAGCCTAGTCTAAGAATTACTCCAAACAGCTTTGCATGCTTGCAAAATACACAAACACGCTTTAAAGACGGGCCACTTTAGAAAGTTTTTCAGACAACAGGTGGGATTAGTTTTAAATGAGAAATGCAGTCCTAAACGACATCTGAAAACATCTACCCACTATGTTAAGCTCCTCTGGATTTAAATGTTTTGAGAAAGTTAAAGAGCTTGTCTTTGAGGGCTTCATGTTCCCACTGATGTCATTGGGAAAATCCATGAGAGTGTCTGGAAAGCACAATTTAAATTAAGATAGAATATAGGTGGTGTCACACAAAAAGTCAGAGAGACTGAAGGTATGGTAACAGCCTTCCATTGCAGATGTGATAAAATTCCTAATGTTGATGATGTTAAGATAAACACACACATATCTTCTCCACTTCAATCCTTATTGTACTGCTACTAAATCTCCCAGAACCTCAGGCACCGGTTGTGCCTTATTGTGCAAGACAACCAAAGAACAAAAAAAAAACCAAAAAAACCTGTCTCAGACACAAAGAGTTTATCCTTCTGGAGAGAGAACAGAACTGGGGTTTACATGTGACGTTGCTGAGATGTTATTAGAGGTTGTATGCTACACCACAATCCAAGCTTTTTATGTAAAGGAAAATCATGATATTAATACAGAGCCCAGATCCGCCCTATTGCTTTACTCAAGGGCACTGAAGAAAGTATTGCTAGACAAACAGCAGTGGTGATGGTGTGAACTGCACCCTGGTCACCCGTCCAAATCAACGTGCATCTATATAAGAAAATTCAGCTGGAATCAGAACTGTACTAAAACCTGGTCTCTGTTAAACTATACATGACTTTAACACCAATTTTCAAAAGGAACTTTATCTAAAAGACGGGGTTCAAAATGCACATAAAATAGTCACTGACTGGAACTTCCACAGAAAAACTGTGTGGATTAAACCAGTAACAGAACAGAGCAAACAAAAAAAAAAATCAGCTAAACCCCAGCTTTTTGTATTTTTCAGTTTTATGAAATGAAGTTCCAGTGAGCAGTTCTGAGTTTCAGGCTTGGTTTTTGTTTTTGTTTTTTAATTGCTGGAAAAATATGATTTGATTTCAGTTTCTACTGAAACATTCAAAGGGAACAAAACCCCCTTTTCCTTAGACACATTACGTTCATTACAGCTAGGCTAAAAAAAAAAAAAAACAACACAATTTTTTTCACATGGTACTTTCCGTGTTGTTTTCTTACTGCTCATGCTATCTTACCTTCCTAGCAGGTAACACCACTTCTACATCCTGGAAAATGAGACAACTTTTTTTGCAGAATGCAAAATGGGATTTTACAGTTTTGTTAAGAGTCTTGATTAAAACTGACTGTGAATCATAAAGTAAACAATAAAATAAAATAAAATAAAATAAAATAAAATAAAATAAAATAAAATAAAATGTAGTCTAATAAAGCATAAACCCTTCTTGCAACCAGCATTTTAAATTACTAGCATTAAGCACAGAAGAGAGCTGCTGGTAGTTAGGTTTGCAAGCAGATTTGCAAATCATAACATTATTCAGTATCTTGGACTATACGGTGTTTTAGAAATGTCAGGTGCACGTTTTCAGCAAAGCATTTAATTGCACACTTACACGTGTATCTAAGTACCACTGAGCTACGTGAAAATGAATTAAAACAAGGTTTGAACATATACTTACATTTAAGCACAGTGTTAAGCACAATGCTGCACTGTGCTCTGTAACACTTCTATTTTCCAAACAATCAGTAAGCCACTCTAGAGTATTTAAGGATGTTCTTTCATATTTCACAGGTGGGTAGTTAAATAAAATGGATTTTTTTTTTCTTCAGGCTGTTTTAAGTTGTTTTTATAAGGAGAATTTTATATGCACTTCACTGAGCAACTTCAGCAAGCTCGGCTCTGACACATGCATTGTGTAAACCAGGTGCTCTTATTTGCTGGCTTACCGTGAAGGCATGATTCATTAAAAAGGTGGATTGCCTATCACCACCTCGTATGCAGTAAATGTTACAATGCAAGTAAATTTTGCAGTAGTTTTGCAGTTAATGTCTCAACAAACCATGTTAACTGGGAGCTTCTCAGTTATTACAGAACCACTGAGTTGGGAAGGTGCCTCTGGAGACCATCTAGTCCAACCCCCTGCTCGATCATGGTCAATGAAAGCAGGTTGTCCAGGGCCATGTCCAGTCAGGGCTTAAATATCTTCAAGCATGGAGAATTTACAGCCTCGCTGGGGCAACCTGTTTATCTAACCTTACAGTAAAAAAGTGTTCCCTTACATTCAGATGAAATTTCCTGTGTTTCAGTTAATGCCTATGGCCTCTTGTCCTGTCACCAGGCACCACTGAGAAGAACGTGGCTCCGTCTTCTTCACTACCCCCATCAGGTATTCATACACATTGCAAAAATCCCCCTGAGCCCTGTCTTCCCCAGGTTAAGCCTCCCCAGGTTAAGCCACCCCAGCTCTCAGTCTCATTGTATGACAGACACCCCAGTACCTTAATCACCTTTGTAGCTGTTCACTGAATTTGCTCCAGTAAATGAGTATCTACCTCCTACTGGGGAAGCCAGAATAGGACCTGGCAATCCAGATGGTCTCACCAATTTTGAGTAGAGGGGAAGAATCACCTCCCTGGTCCTGTTGGCAATGTTCTGCCTAGTACACCAAAAGGCTTTTGGTCTTTTCTGCCTTAAGGACTCATTGCTGGCAATGTTTGGTTTGCTGTCTGCCAGAGCCCCCAGGTCCTTCTCTGCGAAGCTGCTTTCCACACAATTAGTCCCCCATGTGCACTGGTACATGGGGTTACTCTCCTCATGAAAAGGACTTGGCATTTTCTTTTGTTGAATTTAATGAGATTTCTGTCAGTCCATTTCTCCAGCCTGTCAAGGTCCCCCTGAATGGCAGCACAGATCTGGTGCATGAGCAGCTCCACCAAGTTCTGTATCATCTGCAAACTTACTGAGGGTACACTTGGTCTCATCATCCAACTCCTTAAGGAACACTTAACAATTTAACAGTATTGGCCCTAGGGTCAACACTTGGCTACACCATTTGTGACTGGCCTCTGGGTGGAGCAGAATTTAAACCCCAAAACCAGCTGCCTCCTTTTCTGTAATGACCTGGTTAGAGTTCAGGAGTGCTCTTTTGTTTGCATGCTCCCATGTCACCTTCATTGCGTGCTCTTTCTTGCAAGCAACTGTGCAAATTACCATTTAGGAAGGATTGCCGAGGTACAGATTATATGTGGTCGGCAGGTTTGCTCAAGGTGACTCTTGACAGCATAACAACAAAAAGTAATGAAATTCTGTCCCTCTGGTGGAAAAACAGAAGATGAGTGAGCAGTAGAGGCAGCAAAAGTAGAGAGGAATTGATCAGATAATACACTCATAACCACACCGACTGCACAGGAAGTCAAGACTGCAGAAACAAGGGCGGGGAGAGGACAGCTGCTATTTGGACTAAGAGGAGCTGAGTTTTTAGCAAATGCAGTACAATCCAGACTTAAAGGTCTTCTCAAAGGTTGTTCTAGGAAAACCCCATGAATCTGATTTGCTAAATCTGCCTGAATTGCTCGCTTCCAGATGTTACAGTGTAAACCTCACTCTGTTATCATTTTAGGAGATTTACTAAATAGCTTTTCTGTTGTGATGTGCAGATAAAATGTCCTGCTTCCATTGTCCTCACCTGTTCTGTCCTCTTTTATTCTGGTAGTCAATGGTTGAAATGAATAAATGTCTGGGGAGATCTGATTCCCAGTGTGTAACTTCATAATTAGGTAGGGACAGTCAGCTAAATTGAGCCAGAGCCACTTGTACTAATACTACACCTGCTTTGCTGTTTTCTAAGGGCTTGGAGATAACTAGAGCTCATGCTTTCATTGGAGTAGATGCGTTGGAGGAAAGAATGGTCACACAAGTAAGACTGAGTTTGGATTGAGATGATCTGAAATCTGTTCTCAACCCAGTTGAGATTTTACTTGTCCCTGTCTAAATGAAAAAAAAAACCAAGAACCACAGCAAAATACAACCCAGACCATTCATTTGTTACTTACTGTAAAGCATCCTTGCTACAGGAGTGTGCTGCTGACTCATGTTCAGCTTGATGTTGACCAGGACCCCCAGGTCCCTCTCAGCAAGGTTGCTCCCCAGCCACACAGATCCCAGCCTGTACTGGGCTCTTTGGTTTTGTTATCCCAGGTGCAGGATCTTGCACTTGTCTTTGTTAAACTTCATATATTCTTGCTAATCTACTCTTCCAGCCTGCCTAGGTGTCTCCGTAAGATGGCTCTCCCTTCTGATGTGTCCATCTCACCACCCAGTTTAGTGTCATCAGCAAATTTGGTGAGGGTGCTTTTAATCCCATCATCCAGATCTTTTATGAAAATGTTGATCAACATGGGGCGCAGTATTGACCCCAGGGGACCTCACTTGTGACAAGCTGCCAGCCTGAGTAAAAAAAACCATTATCGCCATCTTCTGAGTGTGGCCTGTTAGCCAATTTCCTACCCATCTCACGGACCACCTATCCAAGCAGTATCTTGCCAGTTTGTCTAGGAGAAGACTGTGGGACATAGGGTCAAACACTTTGCTGAAGTCAAAGAGACAAATGAAAAACGAATTGAAGGGAAATGCCTAAGCTTGGTATAATGATCAAGGATATGGGTGTGTCTAGTATAATTCATTCGATGAACTTGCCCCAAGGTTAACTTTGTGCCCATGTTTACAGACCTTTGAAGATCAGAATGTGAAAAACATAGCAATAATACATAGTCCATGCTTCAAAAGTGAAGTACAAAAATATTTCTAGTGTCCTCTGCAAATGCATGATTTTTGGTGACCTGCTCCCTTTTCCTTTCCCTTTTCCTTTCCCTTCCCCTTTCCTTTTGCCTTTCCCTTCCCTTTCCCTTTCCTTTTGCCTTTCCCTTTGCCTTCCCCTTTGCTTTTGCCTTTGCCTTTTTCCTCTTTTTAGTTCTTTTTGCCAAAACACATTAAAACTTTTTTTCCACAGAAGAAATATATTTTTTTTTTGCTTCATACTTTGTACTGTGAAGGTATAAACCAAAGATCACTGACCCTTATGCTATGTACTTTACAAAAATACAGTAGGAAACAAACCTTATCTCTAAGATCCTGCAGCTTCAAAGTGCACAAAAGTCTGTGATAGTTGTGAATGTACCTTCTAAAAATATAGACTCTAATCATCCACTTAATCTTTTTTGGAGTAAAAAAACTGAATCTCCTCAATTAGAAGATACATCCTATGACTTGGATCTTATGGAAAATATGCAATACTTTTGAATAAATACTAGATACAAATAAGGAATAAGAATATTGTAAGGAATAAATTTAATCCTATTGGTAGTTTGATAGTAGATTGGCAGTTATAATTTTTACAGACAATATTAACATCTGCAAATACAATCTACAATTGAACCCGTTGATTCAAGATAGAGGAGTGGTTGGGAGGATCCACGAAAATGTGTTCACAAGTACCTGATGGTAAAGGCGTGGGTAGGACCACAGGTTTCACATACACATACTGTGATCGATGTGAGCCACATTAACGTAAGGCTGAATTTACCATTACGGTATGGTCAAAGGCGCAATCCTGAAAGATCCTTTTCCTGGGCAGGAGGAGGTGGAAGTTTTCATCACCTGTCAGTGGGAATCTTTTCCCCTTTGTGGATTTATCCTGCATAGAGGACAGTCTGGATGAGATCACGGGTCAGGAGTCCTAAGCCCAAGGTGTTTTTTTAAAGGTGTATTTAACTCCAGGGAAGTGACACAGGTAAATAAAATACCATTACAAAGCATAAGGAGAGTACAACTTCAAGGAGGTGTCTATTCCAAACATGCAGAAGAGAGAAAGAGGAAAACAGTTTGATTTTTTTTTCTTCCCCTTCCTCACCCCCAACTCTCCACCCCACTGAGTAAATAAACGTGACTGAAAAAGAAAAGAAAACAAAATATCACAGAGGAAATAAAGCCAGAAAAGCAAAATCAAAGTATTGCATATGCTACAACTATTCCATACACGAACCTGTTCAAGGCTTTGCTTGTGCTTCCCACTTAATTCACTATTTGTCTATCATTTAAAACAGGTACTTAGTTTTGTACAGGATTTTTATTGTTTATTGCTCTAAGAGAGAAGCATCTGTACAATGAGGGGCCCTGCCTCCTCCACGTTTCCCACCTGTTTACTATAAAAAAAGAGAGCTTGCTGCCCTCCCGACTCTGATTCGGTGTGCCCCAGACATCCATCACCAGGGTATACATGTTCCCTTCTGTTACAAAATGAACTTGATTTCTACAACTACTGACCATAAGCAGGATCTAAAACATTAAAATCTGCCTGTTTGTTTGTTTTTCAGTTAAATCAGTAAAAGTTAGCATCCAGCATATAAGCATAGGAGAGCTCTGACCCACTCAGTTCTCAATGTGTCAGCTCCAAGGTCCTAAAAAACCATGCCTAATGCAATAAAAACCCCTTTCCATAATCAATGTGGATCATAAAAGTTCTATGTCTGGTCTAAGTTTAGACTCAGAGATTCGGATTCAGGTAAAGAGTCTTGGCCCGTCTCTCCGTATACTGAGGAAATCTGGGAGATGGGAGCTGCATCTGTTCCACATAGTGATATCCCAATGCCACATAAAACTTTCACTGGAAAAATCGTAAACCCAATTTTTCCTAAATAAATAGAGATATAGATTCTTTCCAGTCATATGTTTTATTCTATGACAGCAGATAACAGCTGGATTATACCAGTCAACCTTTTGGTAATGTATTCTTGATTTTTATTAAAGTATTTCAGGAGCAACTAATGGGAGAAAATGTGGCATCACCTCACCTACCACGGAAGATGAAAACTAATTTATGGGGGCAAAGAATCTTATTAAAACTATAGTCTATCCAGGTTGTGTCCTTTCTATGTAATGCAGCCATGTTTTCTTGTGTCCCTTTATTCTATGTTAGCTTCTTTCAAACTTTCCATATTCTACAAAACGTCTGCACCATTTCACCCTGAGGTATTTTTCCCCTTCTTTAAAGAATCATAATGGCCTTTTTCTTTTTTAACTGTGCCTGGCATATGTTGAAAGGTATCTTCTAAGATTTCATTTATGATAGCTCAAAAATGTATGTCTTGCTAAGACTACAAAGCAAGCTAATGGTTTTAAAAGGACAGCGATGAAAGGCCTGGCAGGGGAGTCCGTGCTAACTACATACACGGATCACGGAAGAGGGTACAAGAGGTCATTTTTTTCCCTCCTTCTCTTTTTTTTCTTTTTTTTTTTTTTTCAGATACAGGATCAGTTCAGGTCGCATTGGTTACAGCCAATTGCACAGTGGCATTCTTTGCCATTCATCCTCGTCCAAATCCTTAATTACAGTCTACACAATCAGAGCTGGAGCGAGAAGTTGCAGCCCCGTATTGTTCCATGGCGAGTGCTTAGCAAAAAGGTAGGAATCTGATACTTGGTCACAGTTTGCAAACACTGTGGCTGAACCACCTGAGAGGGTCACATTTTTACATTCTGAGACAATTTATTAGTAACGGTGCTTGTCACTTGGAAATCCCCCTAAAGCTCCTTCCTTTGCGTACGCCATCTGAAGGCGGCTTTGGCTCAGTCGTGGTTTGAGCGAGAAGCAAATAAAATAGGCAATCCACCCACTTGAAGTCATTTACAAGAGAGCGAAGAATCCTTGTCCTTTCCTTAGAGCTACAAAACATAGCAACAGACCCCTTCATCTGAAAAGAATCCTGTCTGAGAGATTCTTTTACGTCTAGAAGCAGATGGGCCTGATGCAAACTTGACTGTTGTTTATACATATTTCAAAAAATCCCCCATTATACTTCAAGGGACAAAAGAGAAGTCATAAATGTTTTTCTTATGTCATTTTTGTGCTAAACACTACCTATTTGCAACATACTGTACAGGCTAGAGGGAAATGTAGAATTGTGAGTTCTGTGTAAGAGACCTACCTCAACTTTTACTTTCGTTTCATTTAAAAAGGCAAACAAAAGAATGGTGAAACAGCCGAACAAGGACATTTTGTTAAAATGCAGTTTGCTTCATGACACAAACCCTTCAAAAACATCAAGGAAATTTGAACTTATTGATGCTTCTTGAACTTCTAGATACACCAAAGCAAGCTCAGAGGGAAAAGACTCTGAAGTCAATATTAATACTCCTGGGGTTTTAAAGAAATTTAAGATGGAGACATGTACGTGTAAGCTGTTATTAAGTGTGTGCTAAGATGTTCCCTCTGATCTGCAACATTTACTCAGTAGCCTTATAAGGTGAACAGGTCTGCTGAAAATAATATTTGAAACCTGTGATGCCTGACCTGCTAGAGCCCTCTGAAGTCAAGGAAGTATTTGTGCAGCTAAAGGTTACTCTGTTCCTGCAATTATTTCCCAGAAGATCCTTCTAGTCCTATAAAAGGTGTCAAAACATGCTGCAGCCAACTCATTTCTTAAATTTTTACAAAGAATTTAAGGAGATAGAATTGATCTCTCTTTAAAGAGCACAACAAAAATAAGACAAAAGATATTTGTCTCATGTAATTTTGGCCAAATTCTTTCTTATAAATAATATCTCTATAGTAATTTACCTGTTTTTTAAATCAGGCCTTTTTTTTTCTTTTCATGTTCTTTTGGCTACTATTCAGGAATTTGTAACTGCATAACTTCTGGGTTTATGACAAGACACAGGTATGACTATCTGGGCGACATAACGTTGGCCTTGCTTATAACCAGGCTGTTTGACACAGCTTTTTAAGCTCTTGCATTCACAGAAGATTGTGTGGGTGATTTGAAAGGTGTGAATAAGGGTACTTCAGGTAAGGACTGGAACACACAAACTCAACAGAAGAGAAACACAACTTCTAAGAGGTGATAGAATTTCAAAGTCCATTTTAAAAGAAACTATTTTAAGCAATTTTGACTGTTTGTTAAATTTCACAGGAGGATAAAAAAATCAACTGCTAAATAAAAAGAGAAAAGAAGAGAACAAACAACAGATAAGACATTTCTTTTGTCCAAATGTCTTCTCTCTTTCAAAATTGTTAACATCTTTACATTTACAACACTATTTATCAACTTTGCTAATGCATCTTTTTATGAAATATAAGATGCAAGCACCCTAAAAGAAATCAGGTCTTTGTCTAGTATCATTTACTATTAGAGCCCACGGCATGGGCAGTTTACCCAGCTAAATTTCTTATTTAGAAGTGATATATAAAAAAACCTATTAAATAAATAAATCATACATGAGATACACTGTGGAGATGAAAGACTAGAATTGACAAATCCTTACAGAAAGTTCATTTTTTCGTGTTCATCTCATAATGTCTGAATTAGCAATGAAAGTAAACTATGGTGTGTCCCATTACCCCAGGCCTAAATCACTGCTATGCACAAGAATGATACCAATACTGCTGAAATAATGGTGTTTCCAAACCTTATAATTCCACAAAGATTTTGGCCCTGGAATTTTCAGTGAAATTGCTCTGATATGTAAAGTCATAATTGCTATCTTAAGCCGACTTTTTGTTTTTTCCCCGTGTGGATGTATATAAGGTTATATAGTTGGGAACACCATTCTAGAGTTCCTACACATGTCATGTCTTGACAATATAAAAATAGTAAGAAAAAAATTAAAGCAACACATAATGGCATTTTGAAAATACTCCTCATTGTCTTAGCAACCTAATGAAAGTTCAATACTGGGGTTAAATCGTTGATTCAACATTTTCTTAGTATTGTGCTTCCTGTGTGGTCAGAAAATTAGTGAATAATTGTGCGGTGGAGATAAAGGTGGAAGTTTGTATGTGTTACTGAGCTGCTTCTTTGCTCATAAGCAGGAAGGCTAACCTCCCTTACATGTAACAATAGTTTAATATAGCATGGATTTAATGACAGACGTATCTCCAAATGAAAGGATTTTGCAGCATCACTTGTAGATTATATTTTTCTTTTTTCTTACTGTCGATATGGATGAATTTTTAGTCTGATGTATTACTGAGCCCACCCTGCAGTTCTGAGTTAACTACCAGAACAAAACATTTAATACACATTATAAAGCTTAATCTATTTTCCTGAAAGTCAATGGGAGTTTTGTCATTGACTTGAATTGGAACTCAGGTTGTCACATAAAAGGAGAGCACTTGAAACAAATAATCCATATTTGATTTGGACTATGACCACATATACAATCCAGAGTTCTTCATGATGTATCCAGCTGGGAACGTATCACTCCATAAGGAAATCTGTTTGATTCTGGTGGTCAGCCAGACAAGGTGCAGGAAATCAGAGGTTCCCAGTAACTGGTCTATTATGCATGGAACACTTAGTAATAGTGATCAGAAAACAAACTTTGACCCAATATGGGTAAAAATATAAGAATATATCTATTGTGATGAAGAAGGTAAAGGATTAATTTATTATAAAAAAGAAAAGAACGTTATTGGTATGGATAATTCTACAGAGACTCTATTTCTACAACTCAAATACAAGCAATATGCAGTGCCTTTAGTGTTATATCATAAATTGTCTACACATCTGAAAGTGGTCAGTTACACAGACATTTTAAAGTAAGCACTCCAGTCCCTAGACTGTATTCAGACACCTAAAAGAACACTTTCTGTGTGTAGAGAAATAATACATTCACGATTATAGAAAGATCTTGAAAAAGACACTTGTTCTCCTACTTGTTTTCTCTCAGTTGCTTGCAGATCCAGTTAGTCCAGTTTATATGGACAAATCTATGTTTTTTTCAAGAACAGAATCTTTGTCTGGAACTTGAATATCTAACCTTTTAGTTTTTAGCTCATTTTATGGTTGCTAAGAAGGTGGCATATTTTTCAGCAAGGTAGCAACAATACTGGAATGCAAAGTATGGATGAATCCTGCTTATATGGTACTAAAAATTTATCTGTCTACATAAGAAAGAGACAAAAGAAGACAGGCCAAATCCCACTGCATAGGCATTTTTTTGTTCATAGCCATACTTTGAACCAAAGCTGACATAACCATAATTGAAACAACAGGTTCTTGGTAAGATATCGCCTTTTAATTTCCTGCTCTCAGTCATATCCAACAGTCATCATTTCAAATTCATTTATCAGTCTGTACTTTTCAGCATTTGAGAAGTTCTGTGCTTGGTATGGTAATGTGCTTTTCCATTGGAAAAAGAAAAAAAAGAATCTTATGTAAATAAAACATACTCAAATGTTAATATTTACACATAACTGTAGTCAGTTCAGGAAACACACAATTAATAACTTTTAATGTGGAGTGTCACTTAAGCCTGAATTGGTTTTATTAAGGGAAGCAAAATTCCGTGATACCAACATAGGTGATGATTAACCTGAAATATGTAATTTCTCTATTTAGTCACATCTGACTTAAAACCACTCTTACACTACATTGCCATCAGTGCTTGAAATGGTAAATGCATTATTAGAAATTTTTTTCCCAGTTTGTTTTATTATTAAGACATCAATTAGGATAACTCACATACTGTAAGTACATTTCCCATATACTCTTGAATACACCAGACATAAACCTATTTAGACACTATTTATTAATCTAAGCACATATGGGACTTCCATTTCCACTATTTCATGCTAATGTAGTATCTGGCCTTAAACAGACATGACTCTTGCTTCTCTGAGTGGGTTCGACCACAAACAATCAGACTCATTTCCATGTCATACCATGTGCTTTCAATTACACCATAAATTAAACGAATTTATTTTTAAAATTTCTTTTTTTGCTCCTTTGTTTAGAAAATTAAGTCTGCAGAAAGCATTATAACATATTAAGACTTTGGCTTTGGTAATTACTGACACTTTTTTTTTCAGAAGAGAGATTAGAGTAAATGCAGTAATAGATATTATAGTGATTTATAAGCAAATTTGCCATCCTGCAGAACAGTAAGTAAAAAGCATTTCTGTTGAACTCCGAACGTTGCTACCAATTTCTTCGTATTGCATTTACATTGAATCTTACTCATGGCTGCGACAGCTGGTGTAACGCAATCTGTGTTCCTTTTCCGTTTATCTGGCAACTGTTTGGTTTATAAAATAAATTCTTTATATTATGCTCTAAGAATGTGTTTAAGTGATTTATTTTTTTTTAATACTAGTCTAAGTTTTTGTTGTGTTATGACAAAGTACATCTAGAATGAAGTTGAAAGAGCTATTCAGGATTCTCAGCACTAGAGTTAGAGCAGGACTGGGCTCTGTGTCCTTCACTAAAGGGCATATTCAGAGTGACAGAGTGAGTGGCTACGTGCACGGTTCACATGCAGACACACCAGTGTTTTATACATCACCAAACAAATTTCTAATCATTAATGATTTATTCTGCTGTCAAATTGCAAGGTTACATGCCGCTTACCTATCAAAAACCCCCATTTTCTTTGGTACTGTTTGATAAGTGGCTTTATTCTTTTACCACCATATTTCCTTCTTCACATTTATCCCTCCATTTTTCATCATTTCCTCCCTCCAATAAGGCAAGAATCATGTGTGTGGGACAGATTATCATGAAGGAACAGCACTTTCCAGTAAGTAAGCTGGTTTCAATAGCTTTCAATTATACAAAGAGAGATGCCATGCAGTATTCTAATACTATGTTTGTTTACAACAAAGAGAAATATTAAACTTCTATCTAATCTTACACATAATATCTTTTTCCTGCTAGTGAAAAGGAACCGAAAGACAGAGGAGCTTCAAGACCACCTTCTTCAGTCACCACTGAAGAAGAAGCTGAGCTGATGCTTTTCTGATCGAAGCCACGTTCAGATTAGATGTCTTAGAGACTGTTTCCTCTACTGGCAAATATTTCTGACAAGCTTAAAGAAATCCTGGAAATATTCCCTTATGCTGAGAGATAAAGTTATTAATATGGAGCTTGTTGCTTTCCATGAAACTTTGGTTATTTGGAGCTTCAAAGTTGTCAAAGTGGAGGGGAAGAAAACAAACATGTTGGGGAGAATGTTGATTAGAGTTTTGAACTGGAGTCCGATTCGGAAAGACAGATATTGCCACGATTTTACTTGAGTCAACACAGATACTTCAAGCTGAATTCACAGCAGTTTTCAGAAAAACATATACTTTCTAGAAAGGAACAGTCTCAGTAGAATAAACCAAATAACACAGGATCAAAGTCCATCTTACATCTCAGCAAGCAAATATTCCTTTCGATGTACAGATTTGTAAGGTTTTGCATCAGCAGAGACAACTCACAACTGCCCTTGGAAATCCAACAGAGGTACCCAATATTCAGAAGAGTAACTTGTATTTTGCTAAGTGTAACCTCAAAAATGCTCACAGAAAGCTATTAGGTAATATTTTAGTTATTAGGCTATATTTTCTCTTTGCAGTGGCAATGATATAACTGGTTAGGAGGAAATGTTACTTTTTATTGGGAAGAAATATCCTCTGTTTTCAGTGGAGCCACTAATGCTGTGCTTTGATCAAATTTAAAAACTTTTAGTGCAAGACTGCATTTAACTTTATTCACCTCATTAGGTCCACTGTATTGAGAATGATTGTATTTCAGTTTTTGCCTGGCCGTTTGCTCTAACTCTTATCCTTTCCAGTTTCATCCCATATTTCTTGTCCTCTTTGTCTTATTTTGCCCTCCAAACTGCATCACTTCATTTATTTTCCTTCTACTTTCTTATCTACCTAAATATACCACCAAAAATCATATGGATGTACAGTATCAACTGCGATGATGTTCTTCCTGCTTATGTGGTGACCACTCTGATTATGTCTAATCTGGCTTCTCAGCTGTCTGGGGCACAGTAATAGATTTATATTTAAGCAATGTCGCAATGGAGATACTTCTGTTTTGGTCAACTGGAAACTCTGTGATTCAGAAAAAAAAAAAGCACTCTTCTTCAGAAAAAGACTTGCGTATTCACTTAAGCACCTGCTTAACTTCAACTGAAATCAAAAAAAGTAAGTATGTCTGTAAACTGAGCATGTGCTTAGGTGTTTTTTGGAGTAGAATACGTGAATTTCTGTGACATTAGGATGTATGTTATAATTTTGTTTTCTTTATTTGTCATTAGGTTTGAAATAACTGGTGCGTAAGCCACAAGACAGATCTTTCATTAATCAGAAGATACAGGAACACTTGCAAGGTAATTAGGCAAACTGTTTATAAGAACCAGGTCTAAAGGAAAGCTTAGACTCATAAACTATTTATACTAAAATGTCACTGAATTCTCAGATTGCAATGATTAACTTAGCTATTTGTAAACAGGATGGATGATCAAACCCTTATGAAAATAGAGTGAAGCAAGCTTATTTTTCAATTCATGCAAAATCTTTTTTTTTTTATTAATGTTATTTACTCGGAAAATGTAACAGATATTAATAAATTTGTGAACTTTGAGCATAGCAAAAATTTGGAAAGCTGGCTTCTCTAGTATCCTTCCCTTTCTGTCTATTCATGAAGTGGTCATGAAATTTTCATGCCTTCCCTAATGCAAAAATGTTCACAATTTTTTATTTTTTATTTTTTTTTTTTTTTCACAGGAAATAAGCCATGGTCTGCAGTTCATTTGTGAACAGTTCATTTTGAAGATCTTCAGTTCACCACGTGGTATTGTTTCTGTTCCAGGTGATTTATGGTATGGTATGTACCTAGCAAATGCAGCATGAAATATGAACACTATGAATCTTACTTATGGCTGGAAGTAAGCTCTTCGTAAACATGAGAATTCTCAAACTTAAGGCAAGATTGCAACTGGCTTTTTTGGACTGCCAAAGTCCAAACAAGAGAGCGAATCATCCTCCTTAAAGCACTCAACACAGTGTTATTTCTGCATACATGAGAACACAGATTGCTTACTCTGTACACTTTTTGGTACAAATAACATTTTGAGGAAGCAAGTACTGCTCCATCTTCTTGGATGTGACTATGGCCGGAGAGCTGCCAATGTCCAAAAGCTCTGCATTGCTGCTCTTGTAGTGACTTATTTGGAGAAGGCACAGTACTAATCAACCTCAGCTAGTACTGTGTCAACAGAAAGAAAACACAACAAATAAATGCATGGAAGAGAGAAGAAATAAAATAAAATAAAAAGACAGGAATGTGTTTTTATTAAGGAATAATACAACACAAATACTGAAAGCCAAATTTATTCACTTTGGAACTGACCCACAGCCCACAGATGCCAGTGGGATTCTTTATTTTAACTTCAATGAGTTTTTGTTGAGATCCTTGGAGAAAAGCTGGAAACAGCCAGATCTGTGGAAGAGAGGAAGTATGACCCACTAATGAGAGCACAAGGGTGTGAGTCAGGACATCTGGCTGAGTCACCTGCTTTGCCCCAGACTTTCTTAGATCATGAGCCTACATATATAAGTAAACAGCATAGTAGAGTGTAGATACGAATAACCTACTTGAGCTTGCGGTGGCTCTGGAATATATTAATAACATCAGGCTGGTATTTAACTCAGCATGACATGGGGCTGACACAATTCTGCTTTGAGAACTCAGATTTTTCTCTCCACGTAAGCACAGTGATGCTTCACATAGACATACCACCTTGTCTGGTATCTCAGATACGCTTAAACCAGTGGTTTCATGCGAGCGTGTCCACAGCATCACCCCAGAAACCAACACAGAGGGCTGTGGTCAGGTAAATGAGTTATGGCAGAATTCAGAGGTATGTTCATGAAGGCCAGCTGAAAAGTTATACCATGAAAAAAAACAACACATAACTTGGAGTCATGGAGAAAGGACAAAAAGACTCTGAATACTATGGGGAGGGCAAGTTTACAGCTGCTTTGGTGACATTACAGCCAGATTTCAATCAGATAGTATTGCATGCAAATTCAACTGGATTCAAAGAAAGATTAAGTTCCTTTCTTATTAGACTTCACTTTCAGACTCAGAGGGGGAAGGGAAGGTTTCTACAGAGAACTTCAAAAAAATAAAAAATTAGCACATTTCTCAAAATTCTTTAGATTAATGTATTTGAAATTATTCTCTATTCTTTGCTTTTAAATACAAATAATTGATTTTCTGTGTTGTTCTCTCCTTAGCTTTCCTACAGCTTCTTTTTTACTTGTGTGTATGTAGCACCAGCAATGTAACAATCCTGTCAGTTTTACACCTTTGAATTGAATGTACAGAGCTTGAAAGTCAATTTCTGGGCTGTTTTGTATACAAAAATAGAGATGTGGATCAGAGTATATTTAGAAGAGTGGACAGGTCTGATATAAGGTTTTAAACAGAGGCCAAAAAGGCTATCGGAGGTTAACCACAAAGAAGATATAGATTAAGGCTATCAAATGAAGACATATCCTTCCTCGGATGACCCTAGAGTAGTGTGACAAGAATTAAATGCATTTAAAGAAAAAGATCTCTATAACAGAACCTGACCATTTTTACATTGCTTTGACATTTACCATATTTAAGAAAATGGCTGTTATGTAGACAGTCTGTAATGCTTTTTCTTTGCCATTTAAAAATCATTAAAAATCAAATTTATGTCAAAATGGCACAAACAAAAAGGAAATAAAAAGGAATCTACTGTCTACTCATTGGTAAGAGAATGGACTATATATATGTGTATTGAAAAAAGCTTACAAAAAATTTACAAATTACTGGAGTAAAAAGCCAAAGTAAAATTGCACATTACTACTAATATTTTGTTTATTAATTAATATTAAAACACTAAGGATAAATATATTTGAGGTCTAGACAAAGATATCTGTTTTGGGGCAGATTAGTGTACAGTAATATATGTGATAAAACTGCTGAACAGTGTGCCTTCTTGTTTCCTGTTGTTTCCAGTTGTTTTCTGTGGTAAATACATGACATATTTTACTGGGTCACCAATTCTTACTTCATAACTGCAAGGCTTGCAGCCAGTTGAGGAGCAGTCACAACCGGTGCTGCCTGACAACCTTCCTCCCCTACCTACTGCATCAAATGACAAGGGCATGCCTTATATTGTGGGACTATCAAAACAAGATAAGCACGGACACTTTGGCATTGCCTAGCACCACAACTTCTCTTCACCTTTCCATATGCAGTACACAAGGTCAGGGAGCTGAAGAGACTTGAAATGCTGGGAGTTTGCAAGTCCTCAGTACTGCAGTGCGGGAAGAGGAGCTAGCGATTAACAGGAGAGCCAAAATCTGCAAATTTCATTTGGATACTGTGACGTCTCTCCCTCTGTATTAGCACTACAACTTCTACATGAAGCTTTGTTTGCTTCAATACTGTTCAGTGCCATTTTAGACTCCTGGGGTACTGGAAATGTCGAGAAGGAACAGGCAGTTTCTTGCCCTCACTGGAGCAACAGATTGATGACAAGAAAAGACAATCTTGTGCACCTTTATGGCAACAGGCACGTATGTGAGGGCTACTGAACCCTGCTCGACTAGTCAGACAAAACACTCTCCTAACTTAACATTGTGTCCTAATGTATCCTTCTGTCTTCTCTTAAAATTTGATGCTGTAATAAAAAGTTAATGTGGTCAGTTCCTAGTATCCTGAGACTTTTGTACTCTTTCCCTGTTATCCTCAAGACTGGACCTCTTCAGACAGCTTAGGTCTTCTCCAGACTCTTTGCATCGATACTTGAATGTGGTGACTTTGTGATCTTACAGCAAACTCTATCACTGGTTCACCCTGTGGGTTGTAGAGGGCCTGGATGGAAGGAAATGGAAATGTCCTACCTTTTCTATTTATAATAAGTCTCCTACTTTTTTTACTCTGTCACTCATTCCTTGAGTGCCCCCTTTCAACACTGAGCTCTGCCACCATGAAGACCATGGCAGAGGCCTGGGAATTAACCTGTGGTGGAGGGCTGGGACTTATTCTCTCCACAGTCCTTAATTTCATATAACACAACAGCCCCCATGGATATAGTTCAATTATTACAACTATTTCTTCCCTCCCAGCTTGATCTCATAATGTTTCTGAAAAACCACAAGACTCAGAAAAAAAATTCTTAGGAGTGGCAAGTGTTAAAGTCAAATTAAAAGACTGATCTAAGAACAAGGACTCTTTGCAAAATAACAAGTTGCTCTACCTAGGTTGTGTTTTTGTTTTAGCAACCCACACTAATCTTATTTAGCTCCCAAGAAAAGTTAAAGCCTTTATACATTCTTCTTCCCCCCAACCTGATGTGGGAGTTTCTGAAGCTTTTGCAAAGCATGGAAAGTAAAGGTGATTGTAAAACACATGGCACTGGAGCAGTACACTGCAAACACTGCCACAAGCGTGTCATTCTGAGTGATGGATTTTATGTATATCCAGTGGAAAAGAGATTGAAAACAGCAACATTGACAGAGTTCCAGTTATGGGCGCATTATTTTTTTCTGGCCCAAGGAATAAGTCTCCTTTTTCTAGACAATGACAGGCAGCAGAATATGTCAGTGTACTACATCACTAAAAGAAACAGTTAAATGTCAGGTCAACAGATGGAAGAGAGACTGCAGTGTGAGGTGTAAGCTGGGAAGAAATGGGGTTTCCAAGTTGCCTCAGCAGCCTCAGGAACCAAGAACATCTGACCAGCTTCATGTGCTGCTCAAGGAGTATAACGCAGGCAGAGAAGTCTCAAGCAGAGGTGGAGTAAAAAAGTCTCATATAAAAGTCTGGAACAAACCTTCTACTTATGGTATTGATCCAGAACATAGCTGTATGTCCCCTGGGAAGTGAAAAGAGACCAAAATTGTTTCCATGGAAGCAAAGACCATGCTAAAAGGATGAATCTGTTGCCATTCTAGACTAGAACTGAAGTAATTATCTGAAAAAATAGCCTACAATATTGGACCTCAATCCTTATTTGTCTGTTTCTCATTGCTATAACATATATGACTGCAGATGAAAGAACTGTTCAGAAGGACTGATGTCATGAGTGGTGAAGTGGGGAAGAAAATTTGAGGGTTTCAGAATACTATGAAAACTTCCCTAGCAAAGGGTGGACAACTGGCTTGGACAGGTGACATTAATGGATTATAAGCAGGTTTAGAGGTAACTGCTGTTTAATCAGTTCCACACTTGAGGCGTATCCTCACAGCTTTTCTAGTTTGACACTGGGTAGGACTGACAAAAGTGGAAAAGACTGAGGAGGTATGGACTGAACTCACTGAGAATGGATGAAAGAACTAGAAGGTTTGGAAAGGACAGTGGTGGGAACCAATGGAGGAGCAAACCGATTTCTTCCCAACTTGCTATATCATAATAGTCAGAGATGCAGGTGGCTTTGTCAACTACCTGAGTGAAATTCAAAATATATCCATTTGTAATAACTTCCCTAATCAATTTTACAATCTGGATTTTAGGTTAGGATAAACTGGACTTAAAGAAAGCAACTGCTGAATCTGCCATATTTCTAAGTCTTAGTTTGCCTTTTCTAAGCTTCAGAGGGATTTGATACTGTGACACTTAACTCAGTTCTACAATTCAGATACAGAGTATTAGCCCTCACTGTATTTTTTCATTATAATTCTTTCATTGTTTTATTCTTCTTTGTCAATACCGTATTCTACAATTCAGGAGTAGTTTATGACAATCCATTGACTGCTAATGAAATTAGCTCCTGAGAATGTGCAAAGCTTATATTACTCATTTCTGCAGTAGTTATAAGCAAAGCTTAGGTGCTGTGGGCCAAAGTTGATGTAGAAGTTTCTCAGTGATGTGAGCAAGGCTACTACCTGTTTTTTCAATGAAGCTGTATTGACAAATGGGGAGTTCACCTGTCAGTGACCAGCGGTACCATTTTTCTTTGCCTTTTGTAACTTGCTTGAACTCAGAGCAAGAGGTCACTCATCACTCTCTTTGACCATTTGTGCAAGCAAATAAGAAGCATGATTTCGGAAGTAAATCTTTAGCAACTGTCACATATTTCCCTTCTCCTGTTGTTGTTAATAGAGGAACATGTATAGACACTTTATCATGTTAAGCTAACATGGCCACAAAGCTGGAACTATATAACAGGTTATTAGAGATAAAGAATATTCAGACAAGTTGGAGGTTGGTTTTTGTTGGTTTTTGTTTTGTTTTAGTTTTTTTTTTAATAGCTTAGTAGTTTTCAACTACTGTTACATAAATGCAATAGTTTTGTATGGTGGAGAGGGGGAAGTACTCCTGCATTTGATTTTACTGTGATTTCATACTTTTCATAATAAAGTTCATTTCTAACTGTGGATGAAACTCACTGAGAAAAATCCTTCTTGCTCTGTTCTATAAATGTCATATATTCGTATTTCAATAACCCCTAGAATGAATCCCTAACCAACTGAGATGTCCTGATCATAGTGTGTCTATACACATTTGGAAAATTATGGTCCCTGCTTAGAATTTAATAGTAAAATTAAGTGCTATAAATGATTGCCACTTAATTGACTTCTATGTAGGCTTCCTCATACAAGATTTCTCTTGGTATATATACTAGAGGAGAATTTGTCCCAGTGGATGCATACAGCGATATAACTTCTTGGATATTTAAATATGTACTGCGGGATGATGTAACCTGAGATACACCGTAAATTAAATAAATTATGCTTAAAATATACTATACTATACTGTATAGAAGAGAAGCAATTATTTGAAAATAGATACCAATGGATTTATTAGGAAAACAGGCATGTGGAAGTGGACAAAACCTCAGGTATTAACAAAAGCAATCCTCTGTTAGTGCAGAGGCTATATAAAAGCCCTATATCTTATTCAAACTTTCATTAAGTACCACCTTTAAATAAAGAAGTCGTCGTTTTTCCTTCCATTACTGTTGCTGATTAAAATCTTACCTCTTAGGGGTTAGAAATTATTATTTTCTGGGCTGGTTCTAGATTGGGCCTATATCAAATTTAGACAATAATCAGACAGTTTCCTCAACTCCTAGAGTATGCCATCAAAAGATCATGGGTTTTATATACCATATGTACCAATAAGAAGTCACAATGCTGTAATTCATTTAATGTTTCGGTGAGCTTTGTTAAAAATCCCCAAACCGACAGCCTCACACATTAGAATTAATTTTAAACACAGACTCCTAAAGATATGCAGACTCCATGCAATTTTCAGAGCCATCTTATTTAATCTGTAATTTAAGATGTCTTGTTTTGATTTAAGAAAAATAAAAAAAAAAAAGTTTGAAGACCTTTTCTGCCTGGAAATCATATTTTCCATGGAGTGAAATGTACCATATTAAATCAATCTACACATCCAGACTTTTGAATCCAATTAAAAGGTTCATTTTTTTTTTTTTAAAGACAGAATAATAGAAACTTAAAAACAAAGGGAAGGCAAACATGTTGCTAAAAAAAGATGAACATTTTCTGACTAATACTTGGAAAGATGATCACACATGAGAAGAGATTACTTGCAGGACAAAGTCAAGAATAGATTTATGAATGTGAAACGATGCAGTATATTGTTTTACGGTGTCCGGTTTTGTGTCTTCTCAAGTGACTTCTCAATTGATAAAGGGTCTGCAATTTTTTGAACTACAAAAGACATTCAGCTGTGTGCCCAACAATTTTACCCTGTCTTTGTATTGATTCTAAACATCTTGAAAATATGACTGGAAATTAGTATGCAATTCTGTAATTTTTTTCTTGTTTTTAGTTTACCTTTTTTTTTACATAAATCTTTCCAAATTACATGATCTTTCACACACAAAATCTTTGAAAATCTTAAGCCTGTTTGGGTATTTGTTGAACAAATATCCTGGTTTTAATTTATATTTCATTTCCATAAATGCTATTTCATAACTAATCATGCATTTTTGGAAGCACTCCAGGTGCTGATTTTTTAAAAGAATCCTGATTCTTCCAAGTGTCCAAAGCTAGACATTGGCTGCCATTGAAAAATCAATCCATTAGTGGGTTTTAATTGCTTAAATATTTTTGAAGAAGTATGCCTTTGTTCTTGCATATTGTTACAGCCTCCACTGTCATATGTGTGCTTTTCTCACTGATGTTAGAGTAGCTGCATGCAGAAAATGACAGACTTTCTACTTATCGAAACACCTATTATGGCATTTTACCCTCTAAGGATTTATGATATCTACTTTCAGAATCTTAATCTTTCCAAACTGGAGACATATTTTAATCCTTCCCTGAAACAAAGTATATCAAAATTCATTTAATACATCAGGCAAGACATCAGTAAAACTTCCACAAAGTGCTACGGATGAGCAAAGCAGAAACTGACAGTACGAAACAACTCTATACACCCAATTTACTACTGAAGGAAAGATTAAACTATTATCCTAAGAGACTCTTTGTTGAACTTTTCTTGATAGCCAAAAAATATTATGCTTCTTGGAGCAAAAGATGTGAAAGACCCATCAGCACAAAACATGACAGAGAGAACCAGTGTTTTCAGAAAGTGAACAGCCAAATCATCAATTTTCAGAGGGAAATTATGCTTAAAGTCTTACCACGTAAACGGTGACATCTTTGTGATAAAGAGGAAGTGACTCATGGTGATTTTAGTTTACTTGCTTAATTTATTAATTTTTTATCAAAACTAGTATTACTTCATCTTATTTTTTGTACCAAACCCTTTCCATTTCCCTGACTGTCACTGGGAAACATTTTGCTAATTAAAATGAGCAATAAACTTCAAAATCAAAATTCAACAAGGAAAAAAACTCAGATTCCTAATGGATCTAAAGAAGTATTCTATCAATCAGTATGTTTATAAGTAGAAAACAAAAATAAAGAGCTCACTATCCAATCAGCATAGTATTACATCAACAGTCCTTTTAAAGATTCATTAGTGTTTCATCACTGAAGGTTGGCTTGTTGCTGTGTTCAAGTTGCTTGAATGTCAATGGTGAGATGAAATGAATATACCAAGAGGTGAATAGTTCTTTTATACTTATCCACAGAGTAGAACCAATGAATTTTAAATCCAGGAAGAACACAGATCTATTTTACAAAACCTTGTTTAACTGATTTTTTTTTGTTCTAATTAACCCCAGGCCCCTCAAGTTGAATAAGATAAATGTGCAAGGAGAAATGGTGCTTTTGCCAGCTGTCTATAGGCTTCATTCTCTAAGTTTCTAGGTCTGATCCTGACCCTAGTCAAATTGTTTTTATGCCAAAAACAATTAAAAGTGTTCAAGGGAAATATTCCCACCCTACTTGTGTAAAAAGCCCAACAGCCTCTAAAAATCGGAATGCTTCCCTGATCTGTGATTTCCAGAGGAATTAACAAATATAGGCCCGATGATATGCCACACCAGCAGAGGAATAGGAAGCATTTGGAGCCGTATTTGTTTCATTAAATGTCAGGGAAAGGATTTCCTTACAAGGAAGAAAGCAAACTTTATATCATTCCTACATCAGATGTGTAGCATATCTGCCCTTTAACAGCAGAAGTTAGAGCAGAAGTGTAGTTACAACATCTTTCAGCTTGTCCTTGTTTCAGAGTAGCACAGTACTGCTAGCTATCACCATTTCTTAGGAGGCAGCAATTTTCAGGAGGACGTTAAAAGAATTTTAAGCTCCTTTTGGACACCCCAATGGGACTGGAGGAGGGGAATAGGAGGTGGCAAAAATTATGGGTTACGTTCAGCTTCCATCATCCACTACATCCTTTTCATGTGGTGCAGAGGATAATTGCACAGCAACATTCTCCAAACCCTTGGCATGTGTCAGCCTGCTTGTTTGAGGTTCTTAGAAACATTTTTTCGAGATCTACAAGCTATAGATGGCTTGGGGTGTATATCAGATATAACTGTTTATACCTCTGCTACAGTGTATGGCGCAGACTAAACATGCCTTGCACAGATTCTGAAGAAGTACAGACTTCTACCTACAGACTGGAATATCTTCCATAGCATGGAAGTCTTGCTTCTGTTTCTTGTTGGTAACAGGATTTCTCACTTACAGGGTTTGTCTGGTTCAGCCGGATAATGTATTTTTTTCTTGGATTAAGCAATTGAAAAGTCATGACAAAATTATAAAAAATGTAACACATGATTTGCCCTAACTTTTCTAAACAGACGCACTGTGTAACCTGTTCATTATACTTTGTGAGTGACTTCACTAAAATATGGTCACTGCAGGCAGAATTCTTTCCATACTGAAGTTAATTAGAAATAATGTTTTAAAATGTGCTTCTAGGTAGCTGTAACAAGAAAACCTTTCTAGCAAAGCAGCTAGACACCCTTGCTAGCAGATATGAACATAAAAACTGCTTGGCATGCTTCATGTACAACAACAGTATTCATTGCAACCAATAACCAGCAAATTGGACAAATTAAAACTTAATTGTTTGCCCTTCTAACAATTCACAACCCTTCGGACTCTCCAATAGTTGTAAATACTTCAAAGAAAGGTGGGCCTTACAGCATACCATTAAAGTCATCAAATGTAAATTATGTGGACTGCAAATTATACATGCAATGTAATGTGCCTGACAGCCTGAAAAAAAGAAAATGGCAAAAAATCCTTACTGCATGAAGTGCTGAATCAGACTCCCACACACAATCTAGCAGGATAGCCTGAGAATTCCATTTTAGTAGGTTTTGTGAGTATTTTTCTCACTTCTCGACTCCCCTCCTTAAATGTCTTGCAACATTGGGACCTAAAGCTGGTAAACGCATGTTGCAGTTATTCTTGCACTGGAATTGTTTCATCGGTTCTTATAAATGGAACTAGGAAGAGTTTTTTGGTAAGATGTGCTTTATTTACTTGCCGGTCTACTTTTTCAGTTTTACAAATGTATGCATCATTTGCAGTAAATATGCAAATCAGTATTTGTATAAACAAATTAGTTTAATACTGTGAAATATTGCCATATTTTTTTCAACATAAGCATGCATTTTGAAGTATAAAAGCAAACAAATTCCCAATTTCATTTTTATTTCACTTCATCCTCTTTGCATTAAAACAGCTGTTGGAACAGATGCATAAATCAACTGTTTATGCATGAAGAAATATGATTTTGTATTTTGTGAACAAGCAAAGAATAGTCTAAAACAATAGGGAAAACCACATTAGCTCTGTAAATAATGTGAACGCCTTATGGGAAAAGGAAAAAAAATCATTTGAAGAAATTGTGTTATGATATACTTCAAAATGACCAACCTATTTAAGTCTTGCCAACTCAAATATTGCACACCATATACAATTCAGTTGGGAAAAATCAATTAATTTCCTAATGTTTATGCTTCATAACATTGCAGAAGTTCAGCAGTGATTCCATACTTCTAATCTCTCCATCAGTTCAAACAACACTTCAATGAACTTTTAACTGCAAAGACAAAAGTTGGATCAGTGGGGATTTGTGAAGAATTCTCCTACCTCAGCATTATTGTTATTCGGCGTAATCAAGGCTGTCCTCTTTGCAAGAAATTTCTTTGACAGCACTGACTAGCCTGAACTTTCTCAGAATACTTTCTGTCTGTATATTTAAGCTTCTGCTATGCTTTTGTTTGGAAAGGTATTTGTGACAATGGGTAACACTGTCCTTTGTCCAATTCATTCATGAGCAGGAAAACATATCTGGTTATGCAGATACATAACAAAAGAACAGTTACATTCACATTTATTGTAAACTACATACGAAAGTAATGGCTATTGACTGGATAGCTATTTGTCAGAACACCACTGAAAATACAGAGTTACTTCTTAAATCTCTAAAGGCTGGTTATTTAAACTCTGCAAGAAAGCATTGGTTACATTCATCTGAGATTATTCATTAAGTGAACTAGTAGCTTCAAGGTACATGGAAACTTTATGAACATTGCAAAGAATAACAGATAGTTTAATGAGATTTTCTTTGTTGTTTTGAGGGAGTTTGAAAGAATCTGAAAGGAACCGGTATCCCAAGATTTAATAATAACTTTCAGGTGATTGAATTTGGATGAAAATCAAATAATTTTGTTTGCTTTGTAAATTAAACATGGGTTTATATCTAAGTTTTATTTAAAATAAAATGCTAGTAAAGTGAAATGAGTACACTGAAACACTTGAGTTAGTTTTTTATAAATATATATATGTATAAGCATAGATATATGTATATATATGCATATGTATATTTTGTTCTGATCACGGCTAAGTGCAACTATGGTGATTTCCTGACAAGCTCTGGAGTCATCCATCTTCGTTTTTCTAAGAAATAAGGACATTGCCTATTATATTCTGAAGAGTTTTGGAAACGCCTGAAATAATCGGAGTATACACGTTAGAGAATCATCTCATTATTAAGGTAGCTCTTCAGGCGGGTATCATTGCTGGACCTAGTATACTAGCTAAGACGTAGTTATACAAATATATTTATCTAGCGTTCTCCCTAGGTTTTGTTACTTCAAACATTTTTTTTTTCCTAAAGGAACTGTATACCTAGTTTCTATGTACATTTCTATTCCTTTGGGCTTAGTTCTTGAAATTAATCAGGATTTGCTTCCTTGGCATGAAAGGCAGAATAATTTAGTTTTATATTTTAATCTCTTCTGATCTTAATAGCTGATTAGGTAGCATTCAACATTTCTCATAACAAGTTCAGCAGGGCACCAAGTGAAGGTATCTGGCAGCAGGTTGAAAACAAAAGTAAGTAAGTAGTACTTTTTTCATGTAATGAAAATTTACATCATGAAACTCACTGTCACAGAGTGTTGTGAAAATGAGAAGTCTAAACAAATTAAAGAAGGCAATAGCCACAGTTTCATGGTAGCAAAGTTTTTTGAGGGCTGCCAGCTAGAAGAATGAAATGCACCTGCAGTCCAGAAACCAGGTGAGGTGCCAAAGGACAGAGGCATTTTATGCTCACACTCCTCTAAGTGTCCTCTGCTGCCCACAGGCATGGGCTGGACACTGCACAGGCTCAACTCTGCTCTGACTTGAACGACCGCTCTCATGCTTTTATCATATCTACTGAGGTTAAAGGTAAAAGTATAATGGTTCTGCTCATCCCCCATGTAGGATGAATGTATTAAAATCTAAGATGAGTGACAGATCAAGAATAATTCACTCAAATCATGGGAACAGTTAATTAAACTAGTGCAACAACTATAACTTGAAGTGAATGGGGTGTGAGGTGGTTCCACCTGCAACCACTGTTGTATAGTGATCTGGACGAATGACATACACCCTTTTTAAAATACCTGTGTTTACTATAGTATCTAATGGTTTTGTACAGCACTTTAATCGACATTTAACCAAATCTAGTAACAAGGCTGTGTTTTCTTATAGGTACTGCTAAACGATGTAATATTACTTCCTGTAGCTATGGAGACCTTTGCTCTCGTTAGTGCTGCTATTCCATTTGACTGTAACCCTGAATAATCTTTAAAGAATGTTTTTAGTCATGGGCCCTTCACCTTCTGGTGATTTCATCCAGATACAATTTCCACAGGCTTTACTGGGTTAGACAGAATAAAAGAAGGGACCATCTGAATAAAATAAAATGTCACCATTAAATTGGCTTTTGTAGCTTAAGGTATAATGTAATGATATTTTCCCAACAGCTGCTTTCAGTTGAATTTGAAGTTTTGAAAACCCTTTGCATCTGATTCAAGTAATAAAATGCAGGTTGTGTTACTTCCTCCTTCTGTGTCGTATACAATAAGCAAAACATTGATACTTTACATGCAACTGGTGGTCATTAGGAATTTTTACTGTATGTTAACATTATTTGCTGACCTCAACATTTGATGAATGAGTCACCCAATGAAAAGTCTGCTTAAAAATCAAGGGGTGGATGGATGTTATTTGGGAATTAAACAATTCAGCATTTTTTTCTAATTTCTGTCGATCACAAAAATTTATTATCTGTAACTTATTGTTTGTATTTTCATTTCTTTCATTTTTTACAACTAGATTGGAATAAAATGAGTGCAATTCTACATATCTTCATGTGTTGCCTTTTATCCCAAGAGACTTTAAGTAAAAACTAGACAAAGGGATCACTTCATCAAGCACGAATACAGCCATCCCTGAGGTGAAATGTAGCAACTGCTTGTCAGTGTATTCAACCAATATGCAAGAATATAAGACAGGGAAAGGAGAATGAATATGTCCTTAGGAATTTAGTGAGGCAAAATCAACACCTGAGGCTGAAAGAATATGCCACAGTCCTATGGTGATAATCTTTTGTGAAGCTCACTTCTTAGGGTATCTAAAAGAAGGCACTTCATCCTTCATCATACATTCCTTACTATTACTGCTACCATGGTAAATATCGTACAAACAATGCACTTTCCACCACCCCAAGTAATACTCTCTTTCAGTATGACCAACATCCTTGACCCTAAAGAAAGACTTTAACCATCTTATTCAGCATCTGCTAAGAAAATTTGATCACAAGGCATTTTATGGTATACCAACATGACGACTTTAAGTAGTAGGGGTTGTAAAGATGAAGATGGTTTCAGAGGTATCTGAGAAGCAGCAGCAGAACTGATGAATGATGTAAGAAAGCAAGAACCGTGTTCTCATACAAACTATGTGCCACAACAATAGGAAAACAGGAAAGTATTGTCCAGTAAAGGCTAAGTAAAAGAGAAACAGAAAGAGACTAAGAAGGTGCATGAGGTAGAATACAGGAAGAGAAGGGTGTGAACAGATGAAAAATATGAGTCAGAACAGCAGTAGAAGAAAGGAATGCAGAGTATAGAAAAGTAGGAGAGAAAGAGATTAGGAATGAGCATTAGACAGAGTGCAGGAAGACCATGGAGTGTGTGAAATGTAATGAGAAAAAAAATGTTTTCCTAGGTCACTTTTGACCCAAACTGTTGAAATGACAAGCACAAAGCAGCCCTTTTTTCATGGAGAACAACTTATCTGTTGAGGTGACTTTTCTCTTGCTTTTTCTGTTACCTGTTTTTCCCTGGAGGATGTGACAGGTTAATACTAGTTCAGGTCCTTCTAAATGAGCTGATGCATTTGCAACACTGTCAGTTCTTCACTCCAGAGGGAATGCCACTGCATGAGGCAATCTCATTAGAGAAATTAGCATTTACTGTGACTCAGCTATCTTCATCTCAGAAATAGCAGAAAGAGACACAAGCCTTAAAAAGATACACTGCATCCCGAAAGGAGCACTTTAGGGAACTTCTTCATGACTGTGGTTTTAATTAGGCATTAATAACTGCTGAATGACTGCTTATGCTACAAAAATGCAAGAGACTTTCAATGAGAGAATGCAAGATCTAGGCGTTAAGAATTATGAAAAGTCCAACACACATCAACGCTTTTCAGAAATTTCTAGTTTCAAAAATTTTATATAAAACATTCCCCTGCCCCATGCCTCATCCCAGCTTTGGTTTATATGAGCTCATAATCTTTAGTCTCATTTGAAGCTTTAAGTTATTTTGTATCCAGTGACAGGAAGTGAAATATAGCCAAATCATGTCTGGTTTGCTTTGGAATCATTACAAAAAAATAGTTTCTCTCTCAATGACAATGAAAACTATAAATCCCACCGAACCCCGGGAGGTTTTACCAGACTTTCAGAAAAAAAATCTACATCCCTTATTGTTCCAAACTATGTATGTTAACAGGTGTATGAATGTAGTCTACTATTCATTCAGTATTAATGATATCTGACTTGAAAAAATGCTATTTTTGATTTTGACATAAAAATTCTAGTATGAAAGAAATTCATCTTACCAAACTCTCCCTGTATAATGGAAAGTATTTGAAATGAAATAATTAGCATAAGAATTTGCTACTACCTTTTTCATTGAATTTTCAAGGATACAAGAAATCACACGCTTATCTGCACAAAACCCAACCTTTTAAAGACTTCCCTCTGAAAAAAAAAACCAAAACACCTTCTAATCTGCTGGGAACTGTTAAGTGATTGTGCTGGTTTTGGGTGGAATAGAGTTAATTTTCTTCATATCTGTTCCTATGGTGCTATGCTCTGAACTTGTGGCCAAAAGGATGTTGATAGAATGCTGCCTTTTCAGACATTGCTGAATGGTACCTACACAGCATCAAGGCGTTTTCTGTTTCTCATGCTACACTGTCAGTGAGTGGTCTGGGGGTACATGAGAACAGGGACAGCTGACCCCAAATGAGTGAAGGGATATTCCTCCATACCATACAATGTCGTGTTCAGATATAAAAGCTGGGGGGTGGGGATTTTTCTAGGGACTGGCTGAGTATCTAGTGACTGGCTCATGGTGAGAGATTGCCTTTGCATCACTTGTTTTTCTTTGGGTTTCTTTTTCTCCTTTTTTTTTTTTTTACCCTTTTTTAAATTTTCTTTTTCTAAACCTATGAGTATTCTCACATTAGCCATTCTGCCCACTGAGGGGAGTGAGTGAGCAGCTGTGTGGATCTTAGCAGTCTACTGGGCAAGAGGGATATAAATATTTCCACTGATCAACGGGAGTACTCTGGTATTTGCGAGTTACTAACGTTGATTATGCTTATCATGCACTGAAAAAAATTGAGTCACCTTCCTTCTAATGATTGGAGTTTTTCATAATCTTCATATTAGTACAAGTATGCATCATTATACATTGTAATTGCTAAATAGACCTTCTCCTACATTTAGCTGATTGTTTCCTGTTAAACATTTGCAATACTTCCAGGTCCTGCTGTGATGTTCCAGTGTCACAAAAGAGGGTAAATCACATCATATTTATTTATCTTCATAAAGGTTTCATACTTTTTCACTGTAAGACACTCAGCAGAAACAAAGTGACTTTTTTTTCTTTAATGGGTAGTGATGGAAGCTTAGGAAATCAGCAGTTCTGCTTACCAGGTTGGTACTCTACTTGGTAAGGGTCACTATAGAAATAGTATTGTTTGAAAGAAAATCTCAAGGGATAGAGATAGAAAATCAATTACAACAAAATAATGAAAACTAAGAACAAAGTTAAAAGGTGCACCTATGCTATCAAATAGCTCTGCTTCTGGTTCAGTGATGGCCCGTGGCACATGTAGATTAAGCAATGAATTGCTTTCTTCCCTAACCAGCCTGAGCTGTGGGGATGTCAGGATGGACACCCTCACCCAAAGCAGACTAAACTCCAGAGGCCTTTAGGTGGTGGGAAGAAAATGATCTCCAGTCCTCTTGCCTCAAAAGCATAAATTTCAGCAGTCAAAAAACCAGCCTAAACAGATGACTTGAGTGCCCAAATGACTCGAGTGAGTTTCTCTGTCTCTGTACTTGTACCCCACACAATCACCCATCCTATCCTCACTTGAGGGTTGTACTCTGGTTGGACTGTCACCAGCAGTGACACATTCTTCTCAAAAGTACCTGTGAGAAGCTGGCATTTTCCTCACACAAAAAAAATACTCCATCAAAAAGTTCCTGCCAACCTTTATGCAAAATCATCTTAAAAATATTGGGAAAAGCCACTGCTAACCAACGAATGTTGATTAAGCAGTCAAGTAGTTATTAATAGTATTATTACAGCTGCTGGTATTATGGAAGGCTTATGTTAGTGATTTTTTCAGAAAACAGCATCTGCAGAAAATGCCTTCTTTGTGATCAACTAGGAAAAACTCTCAACAGGTGTTAAAAATGGCATACTACCATTCACAGCACCTAACCTTGTCTCTTTAAAGCCAATAAAAAGAAACTGCCCCATTGCAAAAATATGTAATGAATCAGAAATGAAATAGTTCAAAGAAGGGAAAGGATTGACGGTGGATGCTCACACTTTCTGTCTCTGTATATATCACTTTTTTATGTATACTTGTTGAAGGTTTTTTCCCCATGCCTTTCTACTCTTATAAATGAGCTGGCAACTTACATTATTGCAACTGAAGCTTAGAATATCCCTCCTCGTCTATGAACACATCCTGCAAGACAGTGTCTGATATCATTCTACCTGATCCAGAGCCTATGTTCAGAAATTCTGATCCAAAACCCACTGAAGACGATGGAAAAACTAGTTCTATTGAATTTCATGGAGGTTTTGACCAAGTCTAGAAGTAAAAAGTTAGAGGCTTGTTTCCAACAGCAAAAGGACAAGAAAATTGCCCATGAATTTCCTACTTTTCCTTCTGTGCTCCTGCATGAAGGAATCTGAGCAAGTAACTGCACCGCCGCTGATCTGTTTCTATTAACGCTACCTTGTATTTATCTTAAGGAATCTGATTTTATCACTCTTATCGTTGTATCTCTTCAGTTTATTCTCTTGCCCTAAGATGTGCCTTTTGCTACCACAGTCAATTCAGTGGCTATGAATCAGTGGAGAATATTACACCTTATCTGATTTAAAATTTCTTTAATGTGTCATTGCTTCTCAGCTGGTCTCTAAGATGACTGACCACTATACCCTCCATCACGTGCACGGATTTGGCAATGAAGTGCTGTTACATGACCCTCACTTGACACACTGACCTCCGTTTAACAATTCACAATTAATGATTACATTTGGTTATTGACAATTATACCTTCAGATTTCTCTAGATTCCTTCTGAAATTATAATTTGTAAATTCAGTAAATGCCTCATTAAAATTATACATTATTTGATGACACAACAAATGTTAGAGGAATTGCCTTTTGAAAATATCATGCAGGTGTACATTTTGTACCATGTAAATCAATTAGGAGTGCACACTGCTGATAAAGGATCCCTCCAAAACTGGATTAATAGCATACTTTTATTTCAAAAGTAAGTTGTACATATAAATTCATATTTCTAAAGAACTGACATAATAGAGAAGCAAGACCCACAGGGATATTAATAATTCTGTCATCAAAGCAAGTTTGATTATTGTATTTACAACATGATCTGCAGCCAGCCTTGAAATGATGAGGAGAAAGCAAAACACTGAAAAATGGCTTGCAAAGTTGGCACTACACATGCTATGCAAGCCATGAGGGGGATGTGAGCAAGTGACACTGATTCCAGCATATTGCAACAGCAAAGTGATTAACTCCACCATAATAATAATGTTCTTTTAATGCATCTTTCAGGGGTGTAATTATAACTAGTATTACTAAAGTGCCAGCTGAGACCTATTATTCCTTGTACCATGTGCTATGCTACAGACACAATGAAAGAGAGCCACTTCATACTATTACAAGATGTGGATATATACCATCCCCTGCATGTCCATGTTTCTGTTCGTATGGAAAAGGCACATGCTAAATGAAGGTCTGTGGTGAACTTTAACTAGTTCCAGGATCTTGAAACAGGGAGATCAAGGCTGCACTACAGAGCACATTTGCACTGCTGCAGAATAAAAGGGGTTTCTTTCCCACTCTGTTTTTCATACATTTTACAGAGACTGAGAAAGTTGTTAGTTTTCCTTTTTCCATCATGGCAATTGTATGGTAATGTTCAATTTTCTAAAACTTGCAGAGATGTGCTGTGAGATTAAACACTAAATGCTTTCATATGTTAAAAAAAGAAAAAGAAAAAGTAAAAGAAGAAGAAAACCCAAAGCCCAAAAAACTATCCAAGGATCTGGTTAGTCATCCAACAAATCCAGCTGGGGTGCCTGGTCCTCCACTGTGTAAAATGCTCTCAGTCCTACTGAAGGTAATAATGACTCTTATTTGTGCCAGCTGGGGATCTAGCCCATGAGGCCATAACACAAACAGGATAAAAAATCCCATCAAACTAAACATAATACATATAATTTAGGCTACCTCCAAGGACTCCTAAACTAATAAAATCTGAACTGAGAGCAAGGACATAATCAGCTGTATTTGTGTCGTATTTAATTTTATCAATGATATGACTAATTGTCCCCTTTTCTCTCTGTTTTCATTGTTTTCAGGCTTGGCTTATTTTTTGCTTGTACACTTGCCAGGGGTTTGATGGCATTGTTGCTCCCTGGAATTAACCTCTGCAGGAAAGAAACATCTCTAGATTTGCACCAGGGCAGCTGAGATCAGAAGGGTGGGTTCATAATTTGTTACTGACCTGCTCCTGCATTCTCTGTTGCCATTAGAAAATGAAATATTAGACTGCCAAATTATTTAAATTTTTACTTATCTTTAAGTATTCTGAAGTAAGCTTTACTTGTTTTTCAGTGCTCATAATTTTCTAAAATGCATGACCACAGTGAAATAGTAACAACTGTTAAGTGCACTGGTCTGAAAAGCAGGAAATTTCTTTTCTATGTGAAGATCATATTGCTCTCTTGAATTCACCATGTTCTTCCCCCCTCCGCTACTTTATAGTGTGTGTAAAATCCATACTGTATTTGAAAATTTGCCCAACTGCTGGTTTGCATTCCAGCATTCTGATAATAATGAAAGAATTATTTATAAATCTATTCAGCATCCTTGTTACAAGTTAAAGTAGATTGCTAAATTGTTTCGTAGACGTTCATTTTGAATGTGAACTAAACAGGATCTTACTATATTTGATTTCACCTAATATATATCACGCTGAAGAAACATAATATCCACTCATGAAACTAGCTTGAAGATTGATTGAAATATTATGTTGCATTATGTAGTATGGGCAAAATACAGTTAATTAAAGCAAAAGGTTAGGACGAAATGAAATATGAACTTATCGAGACCTAAAATTTTACATATACAGGGCCTGATTCTAATTTACATGAGCTGATACAAAATGTGAGTCACACGAAAACCAATCAAGCCACACCTCTAAAACAAGTACAACTGATAGGATTACTGCTTTCATTGTCTTGAAAAGAAGAGAAAGGCTGCAATCCAAACCAAGCAAAGAAATATGGGTTACTGAAATTAAATTACTTCTGTGGTTTTTTTCCTTAGTGTAGCTGCTACCATTGGATGTTGTTTCCAGTTCTGGTGTCCATGCTTTCAGAGGATTTGAGAGAGTGAGCAAAGAGATAGAGAATATGATTTATAACATAAGACTTTTAAATTTAGATCCAGATTTATCACGTGTATCATTAAGCACCTAATACAGGCAACTAAAGGTTGGAAATGAGTGCTACAGAGTCCTTCTAGAGTTACTGCTGGTCTTTCAGTGGAAGGAAAGAGTTATGTCCAGAGGGCAATAGTATCAACCTAAAAATGAATCATCCGATGGACGTTCTTACATCACCCTAATGAGTATGTAGAGGACTCTATACACCCAAAAATTAATCTGGGACAAGTATCTGTAAAGAACCCTACATTTTTTAGATTTAAAAAAAAAAAAACAAAACAAAAAGAGGACTATAAGATATACGGACAGCAACATTATAAAAATCAACGGTTGGAACTGGAGTTAGAAAAATTAAAATAATGTAAATTCAGAAATGGTACTTAGCTGTTGTAGCAACCTCGATTTTTTCTACTGTGACTATTGGACCTGAAATAGGAATGAACTCAGAGCGAATGAAATCCTATATCCCACAAGTTTGGTTAAACAGCTTTATAATTGACTGTCACCAAGTTCTTCCCCTTCCCTCCAAGCAATTAAAAATCTACCTGTTCTGCACTTCTTTCCAGACATAAACCATGCTGGAACCAGGTAAGAGCTCAACATGTATATTCCTGGTGACGAATTCTGTTCTTACGTTTTTACCGCCTGTGTTATCTGAATGCTAAATCCCATATATATGTCACAGATCGTAAAACGGTGTGGAATTTCAAACACAGATAGCAGATATGTAAACACAGGAGTAATTCCTAAGTTTTTATAATTGAAGCAGATTTCTTGCTTCTGCTTAGTCTCTTTGTGCTGCGCTGGACATTGTACATATCGTGTGGGGAGTCAGCAGCTCTGTCCAGGTGGATGTTCCCGGAGCATGGCATGGACCTGGCTTGGAGAGCCCAAACCACCCACCTCGTGGCATTTGGCTCCAGAGCGTGTCCTGGGAGCAGGGCCCAGGGCACTGCTGTTCTCTGCCTGCTCTCGGCTGGTATCATCTCACAGCACAAAGCATGCCCAGGATAATGTAGACCTGGCTGAAGAAGGAGGGAACAACAAGAGTCTTCATTCAGCCATATACTTTCCATACTCACCTGTTGGGAAAGTGCAAATTCTAGACTTTTCAAAAAAGAAGCATTTTCATTAATTTGTAGCATCATTTTAGGAAGGAAAAAAACCCAACAAAACAAAAAAAAACCCTCCTCACTTCTCTCAAATCGATCATGCACAACAGCACTAAAACTAAATAGTATAGAAACATAATTCTTTTTCATAATTTTTCTAGTTTCGCTGACAAAACCAGTCTGGAGATTTGTCTTTCACATGACTGGGTCAAAACCCACTCTGAAATTCTGTGCTTATAAACTGGAAATGTATTTTAGCAATGTTCTCTGCTTTTCTTTGCAAAGATTTCCAGCTTTATGTAAAGAGATCGACATAAAAAATGATTTTCTGAAATGTTTCAATACTGATTTCCCAGCTTCTTCTACAATTCCGGTTAATTAAAGGTAAATTGAACCCAACCATGTCACCCAATTATATCCACATTGCCCATTTTATTACATGTGTCTAGGCTGACAGCATAAAGAATTGCTTTCAATAGAAGAAAAGCAAATTATTCTCTATTTAAACTGCAAGGACGGCATTTTAATTCTTTAACACTTGATAAGCACTTAACAGAAGAGGACAAAATTACCTTAAAGAATCAAACCTTCTGTTTTTCAATTGACTTCAGTAACTTGAAGCTTTTTAATTAAGTACACCAGGGAAGTTTATTGCTTTAGCTGGTTCTCTATACCTTTGAGTCTTCTAAAGTATAAACCCTTTTATGTGGTAATAACATTCCATATAGGTTTTCAAACAGCATAAAGGTATTGGTTTAGCCCATTTATGCTTAGCTCTCTACATCTGCTAAGTAATTGCTTTTTTCTTAAATGAAATATTAGAACGCTAGAGCATGTACTTTGTGTGTATAGACACTGTGGATAGTGTATAATAAAATCATTCATGCTGCAATAATTACAGCTGTGTCAGCATTTTCATTATAAACTCCATTTTTCAAGTGTTTATAATTCAGTCATAATAAATTGTCTTGGACTCTTTCCACAGTATCTGAAGGCCAAAAAAATATAACCATAAAGAAGTTTACAAGTTTTGAACTTGTTTTGCAGGTGTAGAACTCAAAAACAATTTTGATTTACAAATCAAGTTTGACAAGTAGCCACTGGCATTTTTAAACCCAAACAAATCCCAAACACTTGAGATTATCAGGTTCATAAAACCTTGCTTTCTGTGAGATTGTATTAATTGCTGTAAATGGGTGTTGTCATCCCTCATCAAATTTGTGATTGCTCATGAAAATACTGGTAAATGCTAACAGTAAGTAAATTTGTAGCCTTCAAGATCTTAAATCTAATAATGTGAAGTGTGATTGATGTATTCTTTTATGAATGCAAGTATATATACATTTAACTCTTTGTAAAGGTGCTAAATCAAAACCCTATGCTAAATTCAAGCACTATGGAAGTCAGTGTGAGTTTTGGCAGAATTTCCTCTCTGGAGACAGCAGTTATCTGTTTTTTCATAGATCCAATACAGCATGGGCATCAGCTGTGTCTGCTTTCCCACAAAACCCTGTTAATGTGCCTTAAACCTGGTGTGAAGGCAATCGTTGCAGTGATAAAAGAGTAGTTCGCTTGTCATGTCATTAAATATTTTTTCTCGATCTGCTAAAATAGCTGCCAAGTAAGGTCACTTGAATAGAGTTTCTGGTAACAGGACAAGTGAATGGACTGAGGAACCACAACTAATTCTATGAAATAACTAACAGGGCTTTGACTGGTATATCCCTGACACCTCACATATACACTCATCAGCTTGTGGAAATTTGGCCTGTGATGACATGGAAGCACTGATCCATGGACCATCAAGCTTTGCTGGCATACTGTGTCTTTGTGGATGCGTAAGGAGCCCTGACAGAGCTGTTCTCTGTAGTGCTGGCCATCTGCACAGCCTTCTCAAATCTCTACTTCGCCAAAGGGAAATGCACACCATCTCTTTTAAATTAAGGATGTTTATTTTTCCACTAATAAGGTTAGAAGTGTGATTATCTTTCAAGTAGAATAACCCCTGTAACTTCTGTCCTGTCCTATCCTACCCTATCCTTGTTATAAATCAACACCATAGCATTAACCTGTGCATTAACCAATGGAAGACCTGTCAGGGATGTGTCTTTTTGTCTTGCTGATGGAAGCAAATGGAAATAGGCTTTGCCCTACAGAGAAAAAAGCTCAGAAACCATGGCCCTCGGGCTGTGTTGACACTCATGCTGCATATTATTTTGCTTTGAGATTCATAAAGCTTCATGTGGCATCTCTATGGCCCTAAAACATAACTATTATTTTGTTTTGTTTTCATCTTGATAGACGTGAAATATTGGGAAGGCTGTGCTTATGTTGCTTCAGTAGTGTTTTTAAAGTATGCTGCCCAGGATCATGGGGTGAATGCCCCATTTTGTCATAGGGCAGGTTGGACTAGGAAGACTTTTGGGGACAATGCTGGAAGACTCTGCATGGGACAGAGATGGTATTGTTGGTGACATACTTGTCTGTAAGTCTTGTGTCCTTATAGAGAGCCTTTTGTCCTCTTCAAAATCTTAACTAGGACAGTAGGTTTGTCAGGCACTATCCTCACTAACTACAAGATTTCTTTTGGAATAGGAATATATTTGGGCTTACTAATAAACTAGTTCTTTAGGAATTTTACAAAACGTGATTTAGAAAAACAGAGTTTTTCTCACATTGCCACAGCATTGAAGAGAAAATTTATGTTTTTGTGGATGCATAAGGCCTGTGATTTAAAAGCAACATTACTAAAACTGTACCATGTATCAGTTCTCCGGATGAAAGGGTCTATTTGCACTGTGAGAAAACCTACTGAGGTAAAAACACTTCCAGCAGAAATCACATTACTTTGTACCGTGCATGTTTCTTTCATTTTCTCCAATGTAAATTTTGAGGGAACACTAATGTTGTTACACAGGTATGATACACATCTGTAATATGCACCATGTGAATTTGCCGTGCAGATATTTTAAAGACTGGTTTACATTCATGGAGCTTTTAAAGTCCAGCACAAACTTCTGGAAATGTAACAAACACATTTTTGACCTCAACCCTTCCTGTGTGCAGTATTGTTGGCCAATTTGTCCCAGTTTTACAGGTTTTTAATTTCAAAGTTGTCAGAGTAACAAAATTTGTAGCTGGTGTTACTTTAAAACAGTCCAAAATAAAAATTGAGCCCTGCTGTTAATCCCAAGGAAGCAAATGAGATAACACCTGAGTTGAATTTAATATAGTACATCCAAAATAAGACTTGGAAAAAAACCCACAAAACAATCCTATTGTTTAGTCTAGTTGAATCTTTTTCTCTCTTAAATTTAAAGGAAAAAAAATAATGAAAAATAAATTACCCTGATTCATGGTTTCCTCACCACTGTTTTCTGAGGTTTTACACCGGGGGTATAAGCTACTGAATCAAACTCGTAGTCATTGTGCATGGGATTTGTGCATATCATGGGGTTCATATATCTTTATCACCCTTTAAAGAATAGCAGTAAAAAAAAACCAGAAAGCCTTTCCCATTAATCATTTCAAGTGGACTCACATTTTTAGAACAAGGACACAGGCATGTTGCTCTTAAAATGCACTCCTTTGCTGTTTGTTTTAATAACATTTGCACTCCAATGCCTCATAGGAAGAAGAGGGTAATACACAGCTTGGCTCTAGAAAAGCATGATTTTCAATTTCTTCCTGCAGTTTTTCTTCTATTATTCCTAAATATTTATATCTACTGCCACCAGCATCCAAGCTGCTCACCTCTGTTGAAGGCCACATACTAGTAATTACGATAAAAAACAATTAACAAACTGGTACTGGAATATCAGGATGATAAATCAGAATGACAGCATTATTTCATACAAGCACTTTATGTGACCATCCACAAGTCCATATGTTAAGAATAAAATTATCAACAATCAACAAATCAACACCTTTTTACTGTGATACCACTGAGTTAAATAAGTGAAAAGAACAACTTTATGGTATTTTAAGACTTCCATTCTGATACAGAGTAGCAAGACACAAAACATAATCATTGTCTGAATGCACCAGAAATTTTGAAAAACAATGTTGTTACTTGAGGCAATTTAGTTTTAATATAGACAGCGGTAAGAAATCTTTTATTGTATCCAGATTCTTAAAATATTGGTTTATTTTTAAATCTGACCTACTTGGTATTAAACATGATTTAAAAAGTATGTGTAAGACATTCACTACCAAAACCTAATTATCAATGGACATAAGTTTTCTAGATCAAAGGCTTAGTTTCCAAGGCAGTACCTAAAATGCCCTCTTAAGTAACAGCTCATGCATCAAATCAGCGTTGATACTCACTTAATGTAAGAAGAATGAAAACCAAACTATGTTCATTTCTACCCAAACTCACAGAAGCAATCAAGACTTAGGAAAGTAAAATTTGCAAATCTGCAATGTATTGGTGTAAATAATTGGTGTGATTTTAATGTAAATAGCACTAGCAATGCTTGCTAACCAGACCTACACTACATTGGCCTTAGCAGAACAAAGATCTGAACTAGCTTAGAATTGATGTTTTATATGAATAATAATAATAATAATACAGATGAAGAGAAACTTTCTTCAGTGATTGCTTATGGAAAATATTTTGGATTTGTGGAATATACATGATTTGAGGTTTTCCTGTAACTCTAGCTAATGTCCTGGTAATCTTTTGATGCTCATCAGCAACACATTGCTATGCCTATAAGCACTTTTTCTACATCTTTTTCAGTTTAAGACTCATTAAATCTTTAGCAGCCATGAGTAATAGTATTAAAGAAGATAATACAGGGTTCATTGTGTCATACAATACCTATAGCTTCCACTACACTAGCAAATGTGAGTAAAATTAAAGCCTTCTGTAGAAATGTTAGTTATAGAACCAAAAAAGACTTGCTTAACATTTATGTCTTCAGAGAAATTTTGTTAGTAAACAATACGGTCAAATTATGTCTATTAAAATATTTTCAAAATGGCTACTGATTAATTAACAAAGTCTTTATTACTATAGATTACTAAAGTGTTAGACACTGTCCTTCCATTATAAATCTTAAGTATAACTTACAATTTCCCATTGGGCTCTCAGTTGAACATGGAACTAATATAGCTAAATATATCAAACGTCTGTGCCTAAACTAAGCCTCCTAGGGTTGTATTCATGCACTTAAACAAAAGGTCTAATGAAGACAAAGTTAGGCCTGAACATTTAGGTGAATAACTTGTGCTTTCAGATCTGGATATTTTTTCAGATCCTGATCTCTTCCTGTCCCCAAAATTAATTGTAAAAGTGGATGGTATAATAATTCCCATAACATATTCCTGTAAAGTACACTGTCAGCACTAACCAACAATTAATATCAGAAATAAACATGGTTGTTCAACATATTGCTCTTTGCTCTTTTTTGCATAAGGGTAATGACAATCAAGTTCATGCATAAATCCAGAACTCTGGTACACTCATGAGTTGTAGCTGAGGTCAGGATTAGGCTCCATTATACAGAAATGCCATATTTTTCATGTTCAAATTATTTTAGGCACTGAAGCCTACAGAAAAGATCTCGAAGGATCCAAAATTCCATTTCAAAGTGGGGAGAAAGCATAGGACATAACATTTCTTGTGAGCATATAAGTGTATATGTGCGTGTGTATGTCAGAAAGACGGTGAAAGAGAGAAAAGAAGTAGATTAAGAGGTTGCACTGCACACACTCAAAACTCACAGCCATAATAAACAAATGGGAAGAAAAGTTACCACATGATGCTTATTCAAAATATTTAAAAGTTGTTCTATTGCAAAAATGCAATATAGTATAGTTGATGATACTGTAACTTACATGCAAATGCATAATGTCTGCATTTAAAAAATACATTAGAACCCAAGAGTTACACAGTATGTATGATCAAAACACATGACACTTCCTTAGTTTTCTTGAATTAAATTGACTAGCAAAACTGGAATAAATTTTGTCAGGTGTCTTTATGTAAATAGAAACTTATCAGTTGGTATCATCTTCATTCTTTTTTGTTCCTATCCCTAAATGCCTTATGGAAAAATGAGTTGTGTTGAAAGCAAAGGATAAAGTGCTACTCAAAATTTGTTAGATTGGAAAAAACAGAGTAATTTGTTTTGATCTAAATATTGGCAGAGTACTTGATGTGAGAATGTGCCCCATAACTCTCTCACCTCACTTGTATTTGGTTGTACCTTAACCTCACATCTATACTGCAATACCTAGCACCATTTTTTACATAGTATTCTTACGTGTGGATTGTTGCAAACTTATATTCAAGATACATACATTACTCAGCTGACATAGGGTAAGAAGGAATTTCTTGTGAATTCACACTTGCAGTTTGCAACTGTGAAAGAAAAGCACTGCTGATTACAGCTTTTAAAGTCTAAAAGCCATTTTCCCCTGGGTTAAATTTAAGAGAGAGAAAATGGCTATTGCTATTTATTAGTTATGCTATTTATTAGTGATCCAGTTCTTTGAAAATGACTTTCTATTAATCACGGTCTGACCTCGCCATTAAGGGGCAGTTGTTGGAGCCAGAGAATAACTGCAGGACTCGAGTGGATGAACTGAACGACTACAGTGTTCATGCACTAGGGGAGGCACAATGAAATTAGATTCTCTCCCTGTAGGGGGTAGACGTTGACCGCTGTCTGATGCCAGCAACTACAGGTCTAAATATTTCTTCCGAGACGGTTGTTTTACCTTCCTAAACTTCCAACTTCATCCCTTTAAAATTGCCATATTTAGAAGCTTACTGTTAAGAGACTGGATGTTTTTCAGCTGCGGAGTTAGGCTAATGGCTATCATGCACAAGGGATAACTGTAGCAGCCTGAAGCCATGGCTAATTAAAAGGACCATATATACTTGTCTGTGCAAGAGCAAAGAAAATAACTCTTCTGCAGAAGGGAAGACTACTGAAAGCATTTCATAGGCATAACTGTGCAGACTCATTTGTTCCACTTCCAGTGTTGACAACAGCCACCAACCTGGGTAATAGTTCAGAATAAATTAAGCCTAAAGTGAGAAGTGTCATCTCATTGGATCCTCCAGAAAATAAATTCAGACATACTTCTGGTATGCGTTCTTACACCATGCCATCATCTACTTGAGATGCTGGCAGAACCTTTTTATACTGCACGTGTTTATTTCTCAGACAGAACATTTTGTATATGCAACGGACAAATTCTTTTACATTGGCTGACATTCCACCTGAAAGTCCATCACAGTAAACTTGTTAATGTGCTTCAGGATATACGGTACAGTAGTAAACAGACTCCCAATAGCAAAGTAAAACTCTGGTAGGAGGCTCGAAGGATATGTGTGTGCTAAGATCAAATCTTGACTTCAAGTTCAAGCGCAGTTTAACAGCGAATCCGAAGTTGTAAATGCAAAGTAAAGGCAATTTTAAGGCTGCTTTAAACCAAGCATGAAAGACTGAGGAGTCAAAGTTGAGATTCTATACATCTGGTTCTAATATGCCTCTTGCATTTTAGACAAGCGACCTTCTTTTTTTTTGTTTCAAGCTTTACTATCACTGTAGTTGATACAGTTTGTTAGTTTGTAGTTTGGCAACATTCTCAGTATGTTTGAATCAATGGTTTGGTAAACAAAATTGGGCAGCTTTCTTTTTCAGGTTAAATTACTTCTAATTTTTCATGCCTAACATTTCTAATTCTTGCTTCCTCCATTCCCTCCTCTCCCCCCCACAAAAAAAAAGAAAAAAAGAAAAAAAGAGAAAAAGGTTTAGAGTATTTTACTTTCTTCGTTTAAGGATTTTCATTTATACATTTTGTAATAGAAATGATTAAACCCTACTTCTGCTCAGTAACCAGATACTGTACAGACACATATCTTAATAGAGAAATGGACCTACGTGTTACTGATATCATTATGTAGCTCAGTTTTAGATAAGAAAGCTGCTTCAGACCAACTGCGTGGTCTGAACAATCAGACTGGAGTGGCAGGACAAGGGCACAGTGTAAAATGAAACAGGAAGAAATACACAGGGGATCTGCATGCAAACATTATTCTGCTTCATTTCTGCACCAGCCTTTAGAGGATTCCCTCAAAAGTAAACACAGTTAATTAATTCCCAAGTAAAACAAGTAAACGCGAATTTTCCACTTACTGTGTGCTGTGCTTTGTCCGTGCACTGAAGAGAAGAGACAGTTCTGCAGCGCTCACCTAGATCCAGGTTGCTTTCTAAATTTGTCATGCATGTAAGCTGGGGGAAGCTCATTGACTTTTTAACTGTGCAAAGAGCAACCCATCTCACTGCTGCGAGACAACCCTTCAGGACACTGCGCTGAACTTCAGCACAAGAGCACAGCATCTATTACGCTTGAGGCTCTACCATTTCACCTACACCTGGGTGGATCTATCAAGCTTCATCTCTATTAGGGCGGTTTGACTATGTGGTTTAAGGAAAAAAAAATAAAAGGAGAGAGGGGGAGAGAGGGAAAGAGAGAGGGAGAGCGAGAGAAAAAAGGGCTTGCCGTTGTCACACTTGTTTCCTATTAAAGAGCCTTACGGTGGATTGAGTAATTGTGTACGAAGGTAGTCTGGCTGGCAGATGTGTGCAGCCCCAGTGGAGCACTAGATTCAAGGCAGATGGGTTGTACCAGGGCGCAAACAACGTTGGAAAAAGAGAGGCGTGATTAAAACAGCAGGCCGCCGTTTTACAGTGCTGGAAGTGGGGATAGCATGAAAGCTCCCAGGAACTAAAGCTCCCCAAAATGGGAACTGTGCAGACACAAGCAAACTGCAATAAAACAAGCCTGATAAAGCACAGGGGATGATCAAATTGACCGAGTTATGCAATACTGAAACCATCATGATTATTAATGAGCCTCTCTCCCCTCCTCCTCCTTGCAGGCACTTACATTAGAAATACTCAGTTGCAAAGACCATGAGTTTATTCAAAACAGAATCCTGGGCTACCGTACGGTCTGAGGCATCTTTTGGAAATGGATTAGAGTTTCTTTGAGGGTTTTACATTGTCTGTCAGGTCTGGTTCAGTTTAAAAGAGAAAGAGAAGCCGAGTGGTGGGAGTGAATCTGCCGTTAGCAGTTATTTCTGAGAACGCTTGAAGCAGATTATCAAAGAAGTGAACAAGGAATCCTTATTACAAACTTCTGTCTGACATGCGTAGGGCCAAAATCAGCCCCAGTATAACCACACCAGTATACGTCAGGGGTGATTTTGTCATGCTGCCTCTCCCGAGTTACTGAAACTTGGCTACAGCAGATGGTTGGAGAATCCCTGTTATCACAACAATGGTTTGTAATAGTACCCGTTAAACTCCTACGCAGACAGGAGAGAAGGGCTACTTGTATAGTACTGAAATGATCTCAAGTGCAGAGCTCCCATGTGTGAGCTCATGTGTGCACCGGCTGTCGACTTTGAGGTTGAAGCAGAACTTGAATAATGCTTACCCACCTTTTGCCGGACTTCTGCTCAGAAATGATGAGTCTAATACAATTCCCTTGGTGAATATCTACTGCGGTTTTTTTCCACTAACAGTAAAAGACACCACAGAGCAGATGCCTGCATCTGAGCTGATCACCCTGGGACACCTTAGTGGTCAATGGTGAGAAACAGGCAGTGCTAGAAGGCAACTAGTCTGAGCCTATGTAGGTATCTGAAAGAGTTCAAGCGAATCACATCCTGTTCCTATTGATTATCATGGCATTTCAGATTTAAGTTAGCTAAGGTAAATCCCCCACTCTGCATGTCTGATCACCAGCCAGTTTAAATTAACATTGATCAGTAGAGTTATGATGTTTTATAAGAACTGAGATTATGGTCATGCAGCCCGAAACAATACCACTACAGTATTCTAGGACACCATTGTAGTATACTATAGTACTTATTTATTGTGTATAGGGAATGCTGGTCCTTAATATCTACCAGCTGTTTTATCAGGCCGTTTAGACAAGAACGGTTTATATACAAAATCCTATGGATATTCCCTACGTAAGCTCTTGTTATTAATTTTTCAATAAGGCCCATTCATATCCAGGTAACTGAAACAGCAAAGGAAACATAAAAAATGGGCAAATATTTTTCTTTTCATAGCAAAGTTCCTTTTTTTTCCATGTCCTAGAATTGTTTTTGCACAATGGGAGTTTTACAAGAATGTATTTTTCATTGCTCCCCCAGCTTAAGAAGTTAGATTGTTGGCATGCTCTTCTCTCTCAACAAAGTTTCTTTGCCACCCAAAAGAAATGAAACAAGAGTTAGGGGCTAATGAGCCTTAAAATTTGTACACAGGAGTTGCCTATACCTGAAGTTAGAAGACATCTTAGTTTAAAATTCATCAGAAGTCTTAAATTCTGAGTCTGGAAGTAGCAGAATGTCTCAGGCCTCACAACACTGAACAGTTTGTCGTCCGTTTCATGCCTAGTTTTTTGGGATCCTTGGAAAGCGAGGGGTCACCTTCAACATAGAAGTATTTTGTCAGACTGCTGAGGGAGTAGCCTTGTAAAAAATGGACCTCCAATTTTCAAGGACAACCAAGTGGACTCTAATGGACAACCCTACTGTCCAGCTAATAGCAACAGGCTTGCTGGAATTAGATGCTTTCAATGCCTGCACTTCTCATGAGCTAGGAAAGGATTCCTTGGCTCAGTTTTAGCATGGGCTACACTGTTTAGCCTGGTAGCCAAAACATTCACCTGAGGCAACAGAGATGGAAAATGTCTCTTTTCCTATTTACTACAGACTATTTATTCAAAGGCAGTTTAATGCAAAATACACCAACAGGCTTTGACAGGAGGCAGAGCTGGATTTGATCCCTTTGGGAAGAGAAAGGACAAGACCAAGGATCAGGATATTTATATTCCAGAAGAGGGTTTCGACAGAAATAGTTTAGGGTGAAAGGCAGCTCTGTTACAGGCATCTTTTCTGCCCTCTGCCTGCCTTCTCTGACCTTCTGAAATGAAATCAGCAGACATACACTTTCAGGGAAAGAATCTAAATGAAAGAAGATATGTAATCTGACATATGAATGAGGCACCTCAAATACACAGAAGGAGGCGTTCGACAATGCCCTCTTCTCTCATTTCCTTTGGCATCCCACTCAGCTTGCTGAGTGCTGAGGATGACGTTCTCAGTTCCTTGGGTGCTGCGGACATGGTCAGGGTGAGTGCACAAAAGACTGACTTTAGGCCACAAAGAGGTACACTTGCCCAAGGGTCCCTCAGTAATCAGTGAAGTCAGATGGGTCTACAGCCTATCTGTAAGCTGATGGCAGCAGCCTGTGGACAACAGTCTGGGGAGAATAATACTGTTTAGCTCTGATAATGTCTGTGCTCTCTGTTAGCTCCACATCCAAAATTATATAGGTTTCATTTTCTGTGCTAATTCTTTGCCAAGGTGACTAGACTGTCTAAAGTACGGGTAAAAACCAGCAGGGTCTGTGTCTTCTCCGCACTCTTCATCCAACCATTGGATTCACTGTGAGACAGCACTCTGATTCATTGTGAAGACAATGACATATCTTGAGTTTTTCTCATCTGTTCATGCAGAAATTATGAATTTATGCAGCTATTATTGAGGAACTGCCGTGGGGTTATGACTTGTCCTTTATATTTTAAATAAGAATTTTTCTGGGAAATCCCTCTTTTGTCATGTAGTTCCTGGCGTGTAGTTTTATTTGGCTTCTGAGAAAAGAAACTTCCAGAAAGGCAGGGCTGATTCTCCTCCCATTTACACCTTTACAACTCACTGATTTCAGGATAAGTCTCTTCCTGACATCTCCAAGAGTGTTAGGATGGCTCTGTTGTCTACGAAACTGTTACATGACCACCCACTATTAAACAGATGTTCCCTGGCTCAAAATATAAATAGAGTCTGGAGCGTGAAGCTGGCTGTGATTTATTTAGGTAACTGTGACCTTGTATGGAAATATTCTCACTTTTTTCTTTTTGGCAAAAAACCCTTTGATTTTCAGCAAAAGAAAGCTCCTGGGCTAGAAAAGGGTTTTTCCTTCACATATAATTATATTGAGATTAACCTGAGTTACAGAAAATAAAAAATGCCTTCTTCAGGAAAATACAGGCAGAATAAAAAATAAAATAAAAAAAAAATAGAATATTTTTAGAAACTGGGTCCATATCCTCCCTTTAGTGAAATGATTCAGGTAACAGCCCACATCTCAACAAACTAAATGATTCAAATGTCTTGTTCAAAAAAACCTGATATTCAGTCAATATTTCCCATAGGATGCCTCTGATTTCTCTCTAAAAAAACCACAAGAAATTGTAAGGACAGTCCCATTGGACTACTGGTATTTCAGGAAGGACAGATGCTCTGGAAGCAGACTGGTGGCAGAACTGTGACTGTAATGGGAAGGCAAGAGGAGACAAGGTGGCAACTGGTAAACCCTCAGTGAGTTGGCTGCAGAATGGTGGAGCTCACCTAGAGCAGTTGTCAACCTAGGGATTTCATTGACACTTACTCTCTTTTTATTAGGGATGGGTAGAGAAGCTCACAGAAACTACACAATCCTTAAGAGGGTGGTGCCAACCTTCTAAGCTTGGTGGTCACTCCCTGAAACCAGTGGTGGAGATGCCTACGTGACTAGCTCTGTGCAAGTTACTCTACGTGTGCGTTAGATCAAGCTCCAACTACCAGTACCAGAATTGCAGGTTACACACTGAATGAGTACATTTATGTCCAGCAAATCTGTGTGTTTTTTTCAGAATTGATGAATTCATGGGGAGGATGCAGAAAGTTGTAAGGGAGGAAAAATGGGATGCTGGGGAGTAAACTGCTATATTTCCAGAACTTGTCCCACTGCCTGACTGCTCCCAAGCTGCCTATGATGCAATAACCTGTCCTTGAGGATCCTATACAGCCCACACACTACTAAAAATTGAGTGCCTCTGACTTGGGCCAGGAGAATTAAACTGCCCTCAAATTGGTTTCTGAGCCTGGATAATGAGTTGTGTGAGCTGGGTGTAACTGGAGGGGGGAGGACAGTGCCCATAAGCTTGGCTGCCCCTTGTTGCTGTAGAAAGAGTTCAGGGCCAGGGCTTGGCCTTGGGGACAGTAGTCTCACCTTCTGTTAATTACCTAGGTTCCCCAAGATAATGTTTTAGAGGGTCTCCCCCCAGATAAAACTCTTTTCATTTAACTCCCTTTATGCAAACTTATGGCTTTTAAATGAGGAAGTACTTCATATTCTGAACACCCAGACAGGGCAATTTATTTTCCCAGGTTTCTGGGTAGGGGCCTGAGATGGTGTCACATAAGAATTTTAGCAAGAATCCCTAGAAATCATACCCAGGTACTCTCTATTGCGAGACTGTTCCTGGAAAAAAGATTACAATTTTGTAGTTAGATGAATAGTGTAGGAGAAATAAATTGCACTAGAACTCGTGATTATTTTTGTGGTTAGAAAATGTGAATATTCACTAACACTGCATCGTGTATAGCAGGGATTGTACAGCCCTGACTCAAATGTAGCAGGAGGTGGTAGTGGGGAGAAGATGCACAGGCATCATGCAACCACATTGCATGATCTGATACCATGCCCACACCAGCGAGTGATAATTGGGATTGTCACCTCTAAAAGCAGTTACTTCAGACATGGACAAACTTCAAATGTAAAGATTGCTGGGGTCAGAGGTCTAGGACATGGTAGAGGAAAACCAGATGATTTAAATGGTCTGCGAGCTAATAGAATAAAACTAACCAGTTGGTGTAAATATGGGTTTGAAACTAGCCAGATGAGTTGGGAATTGCTAAGTGTGCTGTGGGGGGAGAGAAGGAGGAAGGAGGGTTGGTAATTAAAGCCTTCTTGCCCTGTTAGGACAACAGTTTGCCCGTGAGAGGTAACACACCAGTTTCAGCGGCTGCAATTTCACCCATATCTTGGCCAATCTGACAGTGCTGAAACCAGGAGGTGCCATTGCTCCCCATGTCCTGAACGGAGCAGGAGGGAGGATCTGTAGGCTGGAGGCAGTGGGTCTTCCCTTGAGGCAGTGGGGCTTCCCTTTTGGCAGTGGTGAGCTGCAACATTGGCTCACAGCATCTCACAAAGCCTCAAACTAAATTTTAATCATTTCTTACTGCTGCAAAAGATGTATTGAATTGTTTAGAGCTTTCTCAAATATTGGGTGAATATTGCCCAAAACAGAGGCTTAGCATTATTCGATCAGAAGCTTTTCTATCAGCTTGACAGAATTGGGTCCATTTCTGTATTAATGCTTTAAACACTTAATGATGAAAGCATTTGTGAATTAAACTCCTTGACAACAGAATGTGAAAAAATTGCAGTACGCTTACAGATTACAGGACTTTCCAAAATGCCCTTCTGCATTGCTGTGCCCACTTGAAACAACTGATTTTGTTTTGTAGAGAATTTATGGGTGCACACTGCTATTTTTTTCAGCTATATTAAAGAGAGAAGGAAAGAATGTTAACAGGGAGAGCATGTTCATAAGTTTTTACTACTGTCTCCTAGTGGAGGTGCTTAGGGAATTACATCATGGTGAGTCGTTCCAGCAAGAGCATAGACATGTCTTTTGGGTTGTTTTTTCAGCAATTACCAGCGGTTACCGGTAGGTAATAAATATTTCTGTAGTGACTTATTACTGTGCTTCTTAGCAGTGCTGATAAACTTGGGTTGCTGTGCTCTTGCCGCAAACCAGTTGCATCAAGAAACCCAAAGCTCAGATTTAAGAGTGAAAAAGTATACAAAGAAGTTAGTATATTTTAGGAGTCAAGTATCTTATCCTCCCTCTCCTCCTCCTCCTTCAGTAGCCCCCATTAAACCTATTTATTTTCTGTGAAAGTGGCCAAAATCCAGACTAACTGGATGGGTCTAGAGCGTATGGAGCAGCAGTCTTTTCTCTCCGTCCAAACTTGCACATATCACCCTCTACCTCCACCACAAAGTTGCCAAATCCTCTAAATAATTCTGCAGACAGAAAGGCTTCAGAGTACTCCCGCAGCCTTGACCCTATATTTTTTCTGATATGATTCCCCAACTGGAGAAGCAGTGGAAGCTAGTGGGTTTTTTGGGGTGATCTTGGGTAACTCGCTTTATTTTATTTCTCCTTAGACGCACCATGTGTCAAGAGGCAATGATACTGCCCTCCAGAAAGGTGGTTTGAGATTTATGGATGGCAAATGCAGAACAGGCAGTAGTTTTTATTATATTACAAGGTGGGACTTCCACAAGCCTAGTTAAATGTCATAAAATGCATACTTCAGTAGGGGTTTATGTATTTTTCAACTGTAACGTACTTTTTTGTAATTCTTGCAGGACAGAAAGCTGCAAAGGGAGAGAGAAATCAATGGCCAGTTTCCCACTATTTTAAATTAGCATAGCTCTGCTGAACTGTACCAGGCTCTGTTAGCTAAGAATTGGGATTTCCTCAGTTTTACTACATATAGGAATTCTCTTTCTCTTTGAAGATTCGCTTCTTTGATGTCATCAGGGGAAAATTCTTTTGGTCCTTTAAGTGATGATATTGATATTTCTATAAATAAAGATCTTAATGTATAATTCTTCCTTCACCCTACTTTACAAATTTTGCATATGTGAAGCTGCTGAAGTTTATGAAACAAGAAGCTTTGATTATGACTGTTTGGCCTATTTACGCGTAACTGTTAAAGAAGACAAAACTAAAGCAAATTTTGAGGCCTTTTTGCATAGGAAATCTCAAGTGGAAGTGGAAGCTGTTTCTCATTGTTCAAATTCTCATTCTACAATAATTTCACATTTCAGAGTGGCATGTTACATGTGTCATTTTATTTATGTCGTGGAACCCTACAAGGCAAATGCAACCTATTTAGTAAGTCCAGATTGTGATATGACCACAAGTTAAAAGCACAGGAAGTTCAGTTTCTTTACGTAACATTTGCCTCTCTCTCTCCATTCATAATTTAGTGGCCTGTTACTGCCTGGGTTCCCATAGAGATTTCTCATTTTGACCCTTTCTACTTGCAGTTTCTACCAAATTATTCTCTGTTTTCCTACTGACCACCTCTCCCTCAACACCCCCCCAAGTCTCACCTCCACATTCTGACTTTTCCCTGGTTGAGGTAGTGAAGAAAATAAATGCTTTCCTGTTTAGAATTTCCAAATCTTATTTTGGAACCAAAATGAAAAACTTGAGGTTTGGAGCTCATTCCAAATTTGACTCAGTCTCCAAGAGGTATTGGTGGTTTGATTGAATGGGCTCAGATTCGGCTCATCTCTGCTCAGATCTCAACACAACTTCCTGACCTGGATCTCTGCATTGGCCTTTTCCTTACTTGTCTAACTGAGTAACGTCTGGGCTATGCTCATTTTTATCGTTATATGACACCATTCAGGCTTTTTATACAAGTTCCATTTCCTACTCACTTATTCACTTACCCCTTTTCCCTTTCCTTATGTCCCAGGCATAATTTAATTTCTGTTTTATGCTCCCATTATTTCTTTTTCCTACACATTTTTTAAGTCTTAAACTTCTTACTCACTGGTATGTTGCTTTCTCTTCCTGTGGCTTCTTCCCTTCTAACCTAGACGATTCTATGATCAATAGCTGTCAAGACTGTTGACAGGATGTTTTGAAGATTCAGTAAGAGTCATGCAACAATAATATTTCCAGGAGATTACCTGATATAAAATCTCAAGTGATCAACCGTAACTTTTTACTGCTCTGCAGATATAGCTTTCCATATGTAGATTCATACAAGCTGTCTTAAAGTCTTCAAAAAAGAAGTACACCAAATATGTCCAGTATAAGAACACTGTACAGAAAGTATCTCCAATATATTGCTTCTATTGAGAAAAATCACGGAAGAATATTGCCAAACTTCTTAACTTCGAGCTCAGTTCCTAACCCTCATGAAAATGACAATTTGTTGCAAGTTAGAGAGTGTGTATTCTGTTTGGAGTTCATAAAATATATTTCTGCAGGCCCTGTTCCCTCTAGTACAAGATTCATTGCAGCTAGATAAATGAAATACTAAAATCACATAAAGAGGTCAAGGCTAAACTCAAGTTAAGTGGCCATTTGAAGAAAAACATACATACAGACAGGGAAAGAGCTGAAATGCCTAATATGAATTACTTTCACTAAGCACATAACGAATCAGAAACAAATTACCTGAAATGGTAAGAAAAAAAAAGAAAGAAATTTTTATTCAGTGTCTAATCATTGGTATGTGCAATGTTGAAGCTTTCAGCATGGCAAGTGGAAGAATTAAAATAATGAGATTAGGTTTGAAAATCGGCGCTAGGATGATTAAAGTCTTTTTAACATGTATTTTTTGTTTTGTTTAATTTAGTTTTACAGCCTTCTGTGACCATCCTTTATTTCCCCAATATCCACAAAATCTGGTGCTCATAGTCAGTCTGCATCACAGTACAACCCACCTCAGAAATGACAGGTTCTCAGGTGCTCAGAAAAGCTACTGGATCTTTATGTAGATGTTATAAAATTTATTCTTGATTCAGGTTTTGAAGATTAGAAGTTCAGTCAAAGGGGTAGGTAGTGTAAGAATGTAGTTCTGAGATTTTTCTAAGGCCACTACCTTGAGTGAGTGAAGGAAGTAATTGTAAAAAAACATCCTTTTTTTGATGCACCCAGAATTTTTGCTATGCTCATTTTTTTTCTTAGACTAATGAATTGGTTCAACTAATTTAGTTGAATTACTTTTTTGTGAGAAATTTAGGGACAGATTTTTTCCCTGAAAAAAGTCTACAACTTTTTTGTTACTTTTTTCTTTTTTTTTCTCTTTTCCTTTTTGCTTTTTCTTTTTACTTTTTTCTTTTTCCTTTTTATTTTTTATATTTTTTTTTACTTTTTTATTTCTTTCCTTTTTTTAATGAAAAATTAAAGATAAATCTAAACTTGATTTAAAAAAAAAAAATCAGTTGCCAAAATATAGAACATTTATGAGGGAAATAATGCTAGGTCACACAAAATTAAAATCATTGCATCTTTTTGCAAATTTTTATTTTCCTCTCTGCAGGTTTTTCACACAGGTTCTATCTTAAGCCATTACACTGAATGTTAATTCATTCCAGTATTAGTCTAACTAAATTAAAGTTTAACGTTTCAGAATAGCATGTCTTTTCCACACAGATATAGATGTTGCTGCTATCTTGATTTAATTATATTTGCGTTTTTCTATCTTTGCTCATCCTTGCTGCTTTTTCTTATACTTTTCTTAATTTAGTTGACACCTCCTTCACAGCAGAGGATGTGGTGTTCCAAGCTTAAGAACATCAGAGACTTAACAACGCCCCAGGCTCCTCTCTGTTCTTTCCTGACAGTTTTTTATATTCTATCTGCTTACTCAATTACTTCTAAGCAAAATTCAAACATCTTCACACTTTTTGTGTGAGTGACATAACAGATAATTTGTGGCAATACATGTATGGCTGAGAGGGCTACATCCCTATTTTCATTATTTCATATTTCTAAACACTGATTTTGATGACAGAGAGTTTAAATGTCCAGTCATACACTTAGTTACAACCTTTTGTACAGCCATCATGGTCAATGCACTCTCCTCATCCCTTTCTCTCCTACTACCACACCAAAGCCAGTACATTCACAACAAACAGGACTCACCAGAGACGTTTAGCAATACGTCTTTCTTTGAACGCTCTTTAAGCAGGAGCTTGGTTTTCAGAGGGTCCAGAACAAATCAAATACAAATTTCTGGGGCCTGTATTATACTTGCCTTTTGTAGAAATACTTCTAATACCTACATAAATTAGACCACAGAAGATAATTCCAGGAAAATATGAAAATAACAGGGAGAAAACAGTGAGCTAATTATACCTTGTTACGTTCAAATAGAACCTGTCTCGAAGGCTAGCTTTGGCTGTTTTAAACTTACCTGCTAATTCTAAGCAAGATGTCAAAATTTCCTCTACAGAGAGAGGAAAGGTGATGGGCTATAAAGTGATGCTCTTCACACATCCTGAACACCTGTTTGAAGAGGGATTAATAATCCTCTGAGATGCTTTCTGTTGACTACAGAAGAGCCTAGAAGAAAAGTCTTTTTAGATGGGCCAGCCTCAGAAGTCAACTTATTCCTGGCCCTCCTTTACCATTGCTGGCCTACCTACCCAGAGCACTGCATTCATGCTACTTCCATGGTCTCTACTTTAGGCAAAATTCACACTGAAAATTAAGCTGTAATTACCCATCTCTGAACTATCCAGATGTAGCTACATAGCTCAATTAGCTCCAGGTCAGTTGCTTTCCTGTTTTGGGGTGTAAATGCACCTGCCTTCTCTTCTTGCAAGCAGGTTGTGAAAACACCCAAAATGTGACACTACCCTGATGACTGTGCATCACCACCAACACAGTCAGTGTTCTGTTTGAAGACATCTGTCTCAAAGTTTAATGGAGACAAACTGTTCAAATAGATAAAAGTAAATATTACATTCATGCATCCTAGAGTATCTTGTGCTTTTTTCCCTTTTTCCTGCTCCCTCAGAAGCTCTCATGCACATATTACATAGTGTCCAAACAAATTGGAACCTCCTGCTTTAGCTAGTGTCTTGGCAAATTTCTCTCTTCCTGGAGCTCATTCAGGGTTTTCCTGGCTTTGTCTGTAACAGAATGGCATCCAGACAAACCTCCACCTCCCAAGCCTGCCTTCTGACACATTTTCAAAAGCAAAGGCAGCATTTAGGAAACTATAACTAGGCATAAATGTGTAAAGCAAAGGCATACACCTTTCTCCATTGGGATTGATTTAAGACTTAATGTACTCAGTGGAAAGATCCTCACAGATATCAGGGGCTTTGCATTAGACCTGTTATTGGCACCCCTTTCAGAATACAGATCCAGGAATATGGAGATAATTCTAAAATAATGCCATGATTCTTACTGCAAATTTATACAGCTTATATTTTCTTAAAAAAAAAAAAAGGAAAAAGACAAAGAATAAAAGAATCATTTTATGACGGTTTACTTTGAAGCTGGACGAGGCTGGATGAGGGCCAACAACTACAAAATGGGAGACAGAGAAATGTGTAATGCTGAGCAATGGAGTAGCTCTGATCAGTAATCCAGATATCTCCCTTGATTGCTTAAGATCAAGTCTTGATAAAAACAGGGTTGCTTCTGCTCAGCTCTGATGTGGTTTCAGATGGAAGTTAAAGAACTCAGCACATTTTTTTTTTTAAGGGAAAAAGAAATAAAAGCCAGGACAACTGATCCTCCCCAGGATAATCCAGGACAAAATTATTCTTTCCAGAAAAATAGGATTTAGTTTCCAAAGTTGTGGTTTAATCTATTTCTCTTTTTCACCATGGCAGTATCATGTTCACCCACCACGATGTAACACTACTGGCACTAAAAAGTGTTCTTTATAAAGCCCATGGGACATGCTAGGTATAAATGTCAGTCAGTCAGTCATATAAAAACTTCTTTGACAGCCTTACTCTGCTTAACCAGACTTCCCAGAGTAGCGTAATAGTTAAGTGAGGTGCAAATGTGTGTATGGAGCTTAGCCTCACAGATTAAATTGTTGATGGACATTGATGAAAGACAAGCATGATCAAATGAGGTTCTGTATTGCCCCAGTGATTTAACCCTTTTAATTCTTTCTCTGAGCTACTGTGATCTTGCATATTCATCTCTATATTTATGTGGTTACTGGTGTTTAATACTTCAATTTATTAGTATTGCTATTGCTATTACTATTGTTATTACTGTTGCTATTGTTATTGATATTTGCACTTGATGGCACCTTTTTGTAGACAATACACTTATAAATGTTTCTGATACTGTTGCATGCAAATCAGACCAAGTTCTAAATCCTTAAGGATGTTTTGAAATCGAGGGCAGATTCAGTCTATCAAGTTGTGGCTTCCAACTCATGTTTAGGGCATATTTACCTTGAAATCAGAAAAGACATAGCTTTAATTTAGTTTCTTCCTATACTGATAGGTGTTAGAAAGCAGTGAGTGTATGTCAGTGCTGCTGGGACTGGAGTGAGCATCAACCTGGTGACAATAGTTTGGGAAAGTCCCCCCTAGTGCCCCAGGCTTCTTGACCATGGAAGCAGATTCATCTTATGTGGTATGGTCATGGGAGCAGATTTGGTTTTTTTCACTAATTCAGCTGGAACAATCAAATGCAGGACTACTTCCTAAAACCGGCGTGGTACCTAATCCAGACATAATTCATTTATCTCCAAAGTTTGGTTATTCCTCCCATAATGCCCCTTTAATCACCTATGAAATCCAGCCATTCCTTGCAGCACTGTCTCTTACTTTTGTGAACTTCTTACACTGTTATCTGTTACGTCCAGCAATTTCTCATGTCATGTCTAGCAATTTTCCGTGCTCTGTTCAGTTAGCATCACCTCAGGCCAGCTTTAACAATAACAACTGATAACAAGCAGTAGTGTGGACTTCTGTACCAGCATGACAGGTCCATCAGGGTTCACATAGCAACCCAGTCCCTCCCATTAGCTGATAAAATGGGTATAAATAAAAAAAGATCCATGATAATTAATGGATCTGCTGTTTTCACACTGTCAGTTAATTCAGTGGGATTTCAAGTAGGAGAATTTCAGGTCTTAGAGAAGTAATTCCAAGTCTGCTTCAGGACAATACTAAGTTCCCTAAACAATGCCTGTGACCAATAATACCATTCTTACATTGAGTCGAATTTTAGTCCAAAATTCCTAAACTCTCACCTCCACAAAACCATGGGGGTGGGAGATGACTTCCCTCCATGCAACCATGTTCTAAATACCCCAGGTAAAAATACTCCTTTCATCTCACACGGGAGACTGTTTTACTGTGAGAGGTATTCCCTGCTGTTCATCTTATCTTTAACTCCCTTCTAATGCACTTTTAACTGTATTTTCCTGTATTTCAGCGAACAATAATTTTTTGCCCCTTGTATTTTTATATTTATGCTGTATGTGTATGGATTTAATTTTTAAAGTGAGCCAACATAAGCACAACCCTCATTAATCAACATCTGGCCCCATATATTTTCTTTCACATCTGTAAAGTCCTTTCCAATTTGTCTACATCCTTTTGAATAGTCCCTGTGCTGTAGTGTAATCACTTATATTCAAGGACTATCATCTCCCTGTGACACGATGAGATGTTCCTGTGCAGACAGCCCAATATCACATTTGCCTAAGCTGTCATGTCGTGCTATTAATTCCTATAATCTGATTTAAACATCTTTGGAATACACTATTTCTTTATTCTTTCTTTTCAAGTGTTTGGGGCATCTTTGATTTCACTACATGTGCATATTTCTGATTAATTTTCCCTTTGTGCATTAGAATACATGTCTAACTGCAGCTTATTTTATCATTTCTTGACAGATTTTTCTAGATTCTCAAAATATCTTGTTTCTCTTTTTCCTTTTTTTCACTGCTGTTTTCTTCTATATTTCCCACCCTACCATACAGTAACAGGTTTAATATTATGACTTCTCATTTTTCAGAAAAGTAATGAAGATTTTGAAAAAAACAACAGAAATTATCAAAAAGCTCAGCAGAGCATGCAAGACAATTCTTCTGGCCTGTACTCCATAAAACAGGATGTCATTTTATAGCTTAACAGGTTTTCCATTCTTATAGAGAAACAAGTATTTATAACTGATCTCTACATCATTCATTATTTTGTTTTCTCCTGCTTTAGCTGTTAGTAATTATCCATTTCCTTATGCAATGTTTTTTTAGCAGGAAATTCAGGCAGTGGTGTACAGGTTCTCCAGTGACAAATATTATAGGAGCTGAATTTATAGGAGCAGATTAGCAGCAGCATCTAAGACAAAAAGCAATAGCCCAAATGCTATATCTGACATCTCAGAACGAAAAAAAGAAAAAAGAAAAAACTGGTAGCGTGACAAGAGTAGTGCAGATCTTACAGAAGGGAAAAAAGCCATGGAGTAAAGTCATCCCAAGGGCCTAGCTGATGTTAGGATATTTTGCCTGTAGAAAGAGTGCTACACCATAAAGAGCTGTGTGACTAATAAATGGAACTGTGAAGCCCGTCATATCCCCAACACACTGTGTGGGTTTTCCTTACTTTTTGAAGCGATATACTTATTGTATTTTCCCAAATAAAAGATATTTGTGGTTTCATATTCTCAGAACTCCTGCGTGCTTGCAAGGGGAGAAGGAACACCTGTAAACGGTTAGATTATTAAATTCTTAAATGTTGGTGTTTTAGGTGGGGGACCAAGGCACCATTCACATTTATTTTAGAAGGAGACCCCTAGACATATTATTGAACCTAGTCCTGGTTACTACCACTGACACCTGGCAGGGGGGCTACATGTGTAACAAAAGTAAATTACAAAATTCCAGCACTTTTATTTCTTCATTTTCCTTAAGCATATAGATGGACACGTCAGACTCCTGCTGAAATTGGTAGGAATTGTGCCTATAACCTGTAATAGAGTTCGGCCTTCTAACTAGAAACCTTCTGAAAACGTTTTTTTAGAAAATGCCAACTTGCTAGCACAAACGATTTTGTCAGGAATGAGTCAATGTCAAATTCACTTCCACCAAGGCTCAGGCAGCTTTTCTGCTTGACAGCAATGAAAGTCCTTTATAAAAGGTACGTAAGCAGCCCAGACTTCAGGGCTCTTGAGTGCCCCTACCATGTAGAAGTAAGCTACCGAATCAGAAAGTCTAATATGTTTCATTTTCATGTTTGGAGAGTGTAAGGATTTATATATACACATTTATAAGTGTACGTATATTGTCAGGGTGGTGAGACACTGGAACAGGCTGCCCAGAGAAGCTGTGGCTGCCCCATCCCTGAAGGTGTTCAGGCTACGTTGAATGGGGTTTTCAGCAGCCTGGTCTAGTGGGAGGTGTCCCTGCCCATGGCAGAGGGTTGGAACTAGATGGTCTTTAAGGTCTTTTTCAACCCAAACCATTCTATGATTCTATATGTGTGTGTGTGTATACATATGCACATATACTTACATATATATATATACACACATACACACTTAGCGTAACGGGTTGGGGTTTTTTCTTTTGTTTTTTTTTTTTTTTCTTTCTTTTTCAAGTGTTACTGTAGTAAAATATTCAGTAGTTTAAATGTTATGGAGTCTATAAGTCTTGGCTTTTCCAGTAACATCCAGAGTTTAGGATCCTGACTTGGTAGCCAGCATCCGGAAAACCTCATGGTGATACCTGAACAGAGTGCTCCTGTCTCAGTAAGTTGAAGACAGTTGCCTGATGCACCTTCTTTTAGAAAATAAAATCCAAGTACTTGGAAACTTCTTAAATGACATATTTTGGAACACTTTTTGGAAATAAAATAGAGAGACAGACAGGTTGTTTTAATTTCAAACTTTAGAATTAATAATTTTTACCTGTGATATTGATGTAAATGTAGAGTAACGTGAGATTACTTGACCATAGAAAAACCCAAATGACAATTCAGAAGAAAACCTTGAAGAACCCCTAATTGAATCAACACATATGGAGAACTAATATAAAAGCTACTCATTGTTCCAAAATATACTGGTTTCATTAGTGGTTTACCTCATCCGCTTTTTACTTATTGCTAAAGGTCACAATTAGAAACATATTTGCTTATTTTGCTACTGCTTATATCCCTGTTGATATTATGAAACTGAGAGAGGAGTGCTTTATTTTTTTAAGGAACTTTCTCTCAGTCCACATGGTGTGAATTATTAACAAACTTAACTTATTTTTACTACTGACTCATGACTGTAGAAAGCTGGGTACAATCTTCCACAAAAGTCATTAGAAGAGTCATATACAGGCCTTGTGCAGACCTTTTGTATATGTGGATTTTCAGAGTAAATCCTGATGTTTTACAGGTTGACTTATCTGAAGGATAGTAAAAGATGGATCTAAAGAGCCAAAGATTTAAAACTGGAGACTAATTGTATGTGGAAGAGTTTATTTCATAGCAATAGAGTGGAGAGCATCTGGATCCAGATTTTCATGGCTGTTTTGATTCCAGTTATTGATTGAAGCTCCTTTCTGTTCCATATTCATGTAAATTACAGTGCAATGGGTCAAAATAACAAGACACACTTTGGAATTGTGCTAATACATCTGCAAATTTAAACAGAAACAGATGGGAAATGGAAGATAATTCTGAAGCTTACCAACCATTCAGATACAAGAGATCCCACCAACATTAGTCTTTGTAGTGTAACACCCAGGCAAATAGCACTTATATGCCCTTTATCCGCTCTCAAGTTATAGGAGCTGTGTCCATTGCTTCCCATGTGTCATGTTGGAAATCCCTTTTATGCCGTGTAATTGAAAATAATGAGGCTAAATGAAATACAGTAGCGTTAAGAGTGAAGAGGGCTAGGAACTCCTGGGGCTTGCAAGTTCTTCAATGCAGAGCAAATGCCTGAATTAGTGTTTCAGAAATTTGAAGATTTCAAACAGCCTTTTAAATGAAACCATATACCTGCATTGCAAGTGCAGTTCATTTTTCGATTGTTTAGGTACTAATCTGTGTTTCTCTGGAAGTTTCATAAGTATTCAGTTTTAGAAAATATCAATATATCTCATATGAAAACATCTTTAAGCCAGTGTGCAGTATACCATAATGCAGAACAGCCATGTGCATCTTAATTAATTCCTGAATTTATTTTTGTGTGTGGTTTGAATAATAAAAACTTTCGCTTCATCAGGTAAATGCTTCAAATGAAATTCAAATATCATTATTATTATTATACTTCAAACAAAATTCAAATATCATTATTATTATTAACCTTCTCAAATTGTTTACTGTCATTACTTCCTGGCCTGTAGAATTTCAAACATCTTTGCAATGTCAATGTCAAATATGTATGTCAGTAAACATACAGAGACAGAAAAATAGTTCTTGTAAGAAAAGAAGCGCACTAATACTGGCAGAATAAGCACTTAAGGAGTAATATTTCTGTTAATCCTTGAGGATGGTTTTTTAGAAACTTCTGGGGAGAAGAAGAAATTGTGTCAGTAAGGTGGGTTTTTTCTTTACTAAAACTAGTTTTTATTTACCTATTTAATAATAAAAAAAGTATCAAAAATCAGAAAAGTTTTTTAAAACAAACCCAATATTGTTGAGTTACAGAAAAAAAGAAAGGTCCTTACCTACAAAACGGTATTCATGGAAAATCAGACAGCATTCTCTTGACTAGAATAGATTTGTACAATGTAGCCATATGCATGTAACCTTGCTGTGCAGAATTTACAGCCAACAGAGAGAAATAGACCCTTTAAGGGCCTGAATCATTTCACTGAAGAATCATAGAATCGTTTAGGTTGGAAAAGACCTTTAATATCATCAAGTCCAAGCAAAAACCTAACACTGCCAAGTCCCACTAAACCATGTCCCTAAGTCCACATCTACTCATCTTTTATATACCTCCAGGGATGGTGACTCAACCACTTCCCTGGGCAGCCTGTTCCAATGCTTGACAACCCTTGCGATGGAGAAATTTTTCCTCATATCTATTCTAAACCTCCCTTGGTGCAATTTTAGGCCATTTCCTCTTGGCTTGTCACTTGTTACTTGGGAAAAAATACCAACCCCCACCTCACTACAACCCCCTTTCAGGTAGTTGTAGAGAGAGATAAGGTCTCCCCTCAGCCTCCTTTTCTCCAGACTAAACAAACCCAGCTCCCTCAGTCACTCCTCATAAGATTTGTGCTCTAGACCCCTCACCAGCTTTGTTGCTCTTCTCTGGACACAATCCAGCACCTCACCTGTAGTGAGGGGCTCAAAACACAGTACTTGATGTGCAGCCTCACCAGTGCCAAGTACAGGGGAACAATAACTTCCGTAGTACCGTTGGCCACACTAGTTGTGATACAAGCCAGGATGCTGTTGGCCGCCTTGGCCACCTGAGCACACTGCTGGCTCATATTCAGCTGGCTGTCAACGAACACCCCCAGGTCTTTTTCTTCCAGGCATCTTTCCAGCCACTCTCCCGCAAGCCTGTAGCGCTGCATGGGGTTGTTGTGACCCAACTGCAGGACCCAGCACCTGGCCTTGTTGCACCTCATACCAATGCCCTCAGCCCATTGATCCAACCTGTCCGGATCCCTCTGTAGAGCCTCCCTACCCTCAAGCAGATCAACATTCCCGCCCAACTTGGTGTCGCCTGCAAACTTACTGAGGGTGCACTCGATCCCCTCCTCCAGATCTTTGATCAAGATACTAAACAGAACTGGCCCCAGTACTGAGGCCTGGGGAACACAACTTGTGACTGATTGCCAACTGGATTTAAGTCCCTTCAGCACAACTCTTTGGGCCCAGCCATCCGGCCAGTTTTTAACCCAGTGAAGCATACACCCATCCAAGCCATGAGAAGACAGTTTCTCCAGGAGAATGCTGTGGGAAATGGTGTCAATGGCTTTATAAAGTCCAGGTAAACAACGTCCACAGCCTTTCCCTCATCCACAAAGTGGATCATCTTGTCATGGAAGGAGATCAGGTTAGTCAAGCAAGACCTGCCTTTCATAAACCCATGCTGACTGGGCCTGTTCACCTGGTTGTCCTGTACGTGCTGTGATGGCACTCAGGATGATCTGCTCTGTAACTTTCCCTGGCACCGAGGCCAGGCTGACAGGCCTGTAGTTCCCCAGATCCTCCTTCTGGCCCTTCTTGTAGAGGAGCGTTACATTTTGTTTAGCCATGACTGCTGATAAACGACTGAAAGTGCAATAAATATGTAATGTAAGTTACACAAATTTCCCCCTCTAAGTGCTCATTTCTGTCCATTGACTAAGGAGTCATTGAGACTTAATAAATAATAAATAATAATTACAGTTACTAATCTAACTGTAAATGTCTTCAGTGTAGATATTAAAAAGTAAATGAAATGAATGCAATTCCTGATATTAAAAGACACATAAAGAAAGCGCTCAAGTTTCTAGAAATTATGTAAATTCTTTAACTCCAGGAAAAAAACAATTTCTGGCTGTCATGTTAAAGGCTGACGTGTCAAAACTTTACCAGAAATTATAATATGATAATTGACTAAAAAATTTCATAGCTTTATAATTCTGGCCTATAAAGCAGTGCATCAGAAAGACGACAATTACCAGACAGATTATCAGACTTGAAAATTTTATTTTTAGAAAGCCTTTTTTTTTTTTTTACTATAAATACAGGAAAGTTAGGCGAATCCTTCTTTTTCCTCTTCAATAAGGAGAATCTGAAGTGACATCTGTGTAAATCACTTGTAAGACCATCAAATACTGTTTTAAATTGGGAGAGTAAGTGAACATAAGGATCAACATGTCTATTCAACATTACACATCACTGACTGCCAGTTTTGCTGTTCAGCATTTGTTCAAGGCTTCTGTAGAAAGATACAGAAATGAATGCTGTATGAAACAAACCAAAACCTCCTGGTGATATAGTAACGGGCATAGGAAGACGATCATGACTTACAGAAAAGGTTTTTGTGGGTGGTACAAAAGTTATTGATGATTTCACACAGATGCTACATCCCAAATACTTATCTGGGGGAAAAAAGTTGGCATTCAATGTAATCTACACTCCAGTGAACCCAGTGATTATTTTAAGCCAGTGAGAATCATTCAGCCTCTCTTGACCTCAAAAGAATATATGTATATAATTATTCCTTGAGCCTCTAATCATCATTTCTCCTGAGATACAAAAGTACCCAAGATATTGCTTGCCAGTCGTGTTGGATTATGACAAGTAAAAGATATTCTCAGAATCACATAAGAATATAAATGGTATCAGAGTGTGATTTAGAAGTGATACATGAAATTTTTCCAAGTGCTGCAGTTACTGTGGGTACATTTATGCAACACCTAACCAGAGTTTCAATCTCAGTCGTGCATGGTCTATATTCTTTTCATGTATGATTTGCTACTAGAACCTATTAAAGTCAAAGAAATATAAGACCAAAAGAGAAAAAACAAAAAGTTTTTCATGAGAAAAGTAAGAAAAGGGCCAAATAAATACCTCTGTAACTAGATAAATTAAAAGCAGAATGAACATGTGATTAAAAACATCACTGCAAAATGTTTTGACAATTTATTTGATTGTAACCCTTGTCATTTTATTGAAAGAAATTATTACATTGTAGCAGTCAGATTAAAGTCAATTTCTTTAATTAGAGCTATATGAATTACAAGTTCAAAGTCTGAGTGAGTGCAGATTTCTGGGTTCTATATAGTCTGGTGAAAAGACTGTACGTGAATGGGGTTTTTAGATCAAATCACTCTTTCATAACAGCAAAATATGAGCTTCAAATAAACACATTTTTCCCCAGCCAGACAATGGTCGTCTTGACAAGAAAAGGATGATGAAATGAAATGAGAAATCTAACACAGAAAACATGCAAAGTGTTTTGAAACAATTTTAGAATACACGTTTCTCAGTCAACCAGGAACGCAGTTTTGCCATTGAAGTCCTCGAGCCAGGATCTGAGATCTAAATTAATTTCTATCTCTTTGATAGAGTAATTAGTAAGAATTGATTTTGAATAGCACTTCAAACAACAACTGACCTGAGTCTCACAGTACAACTTTCATTTTCAACAGGGACTTAAACTTTAAAGGTTTATGTCTCATTGACTTAAGGATGTTAGAAATTTGACACTGGAATTCCACTGATAAAATAATACATGGTCTGGTGAAGGTGAAGAAAACTTCTTTTGCCTTCTGCATGACCAGAGCCCAACATCTAAAATATTAATTGTGTCCACCTCATAAAACAAAATGAACAGCTCATAAAAACAAAACTTCCCCATTTACACTCCGTCCATCTATTTTCTGTTATGCCAGTAGTGTTCCTGTGGCACAGAAGTCTAGAAAATGTAACTCAAATGCTAAAGTTATGACTAAAGCTATAAGCTGGAAAGATAACATTCTCCTTCAAAGGGTTATACGAATATAGCTAACATCCAAGTTTCCTTAGCAAGGTAGAAATTTCCCCAGGTCAAAAGATGAATTTCTATATTCAAAGCAGAAGAAAGCTCTTCATGGCTCATGAATGGAACACCATTTGGATTTCTTCTTTCTTTCAATTTAGAAAAAAATCACAGGCATTAGGAACGGTCCCTAAGGATAACACTTAGCTCTGTTGGAACACTCAGTACAGTGAATGTCTGTCATGCACTTACTGCTACTGTCACTGAGAAGAAACAAAGTAAGGGCCGTTTAGCTCCACGTAAATACCCACACCTTAACTGGTTGCTTCAGGCTCACTTCACAGTCAACGAGGAGAAACAGGTGTTTTGAGGCAATGATTCATCTCATCCCAAACAAGATATCCAACAATAAGCTACATGATCTGCACTTTAAATGAGAGATGTGAGCATCCAAGGTTGAATGGGACAGTATCACAGTAGGTGGCCAATGTAACTGCGATACAAATACTTCTGGGATTTGGTCACCAAATTTCTAATACAAAATATTCTATTGTTGTCAAGAAACAGTGTAAATTGAGTGATTCAGTTCCTTGACTCACATGCTGACCCACAGGTAAACTTTTGGGCCCTGTTCTAAGCAAGCAATTATATATATGACTGGATCGCAAACAAGCCTAGAGAAGTCATTCTTCATTCGGTGCAGTTTTGTCACATTGGGAGGAAGGAGTATTTTTTGTATTTAATTAAGTTTAATTTTCATTACATCTCAATTTAGTTTCTATTTTTTTCTGTGTAGTAAATAAAGAACCTTTAATTCTTAGCTTAGTATCATTACGGATAAATTAATAGCTTCAAAAGCACAAGAAGATTTGATTCAAAGCTCAGTAATGACAGAAGACAACTGTCTATAGAGCTAAACAGATCTTTGATCAGTTTGATCTAATTCTTGCAGAAATGAATGGAATACATTTCATGAAGGACAAGAGAAGCTTGATGGGAACATCATTGTCATCCTTTACCAGCCTTCACTCTTTCAGAAAAGGAAGACTTTAATGATAGAAAATGTCTTGATTTTTAGCTTTATGCAGGAGGCAGTTTCTGTTCATAGGTTTGAATTGGGTGTATCACTTTTGGTGTCTCCAAGCATATTAGAAATCTAGCAAACTTATTGCACACTCTTCCCTAAATCCAGTTCAGGACTGTACAATAAATGTCACTCTTAGGTACAAAAATCTCTTAATTATTTTTGGCGTACACCCAAAACCAAAGAAAAAATATATATCTCCTGGCATCTTTAATAATTCACATTTGAACAAAACCCTGAAAAGCAGAAGTAATATAATCCAGAGCTTTGAGTAATCCCAAAATAAGTATAGTTAGACTTTCAGTAGTTATTGCAACACGTTAAATATTCCAGCTTTTCTCGGAGTCTTCTTGAAACCGGCTCTGTCCTTGAGGTGTCAGATTAACACTCCACTCAGAAGACAAATTGTTCATGGGCATGCTGGACATATGAGAGCCATTAGACAGTGTGATCTACATTCTTGAAAAATGAAAAATTCTAGGCAACATTACATTTTATAAATGCAAGATGTTTATTATTACTGCACTAGCAATAAATGTTTAGAAACTGGAGAGGGTTCACAATGATTCTGACTAGGAACATATGAGGATGGAGCCATTGAATTCTGGCATGAAATAAAAGGTCTGGAAGCTATTATGTATTTAGCCCTCTATGAGTATTTAATTATATCAATAGGAGAACACAATTTCTGTTGCGTGCTTTGTGATGAATGTCTTCATTTATTCATGTTACAATGAATGATAGATGAGTTCAAGCCAGATGTGGGAACTCATTTGCAATTTGCTTAAATTATTTTAGTGAAATTTCTTCTAAAGTTCACAGGACACCTCACTGAATGTCATGGGAATTAATCTGATATATATAAGATTTGATTTCTGCTTGAGGAGTGAATTTGCTTTCGCTAGGCTATATGCAGATAAGTGGTAATAAACATCAAATGTTGTGTGGTTAACTGCTTTTTAGACACTAATACAGTCTTTAATGAGAAAAATGGATTTCAGTTTCAGAGTCTCTCATCCAACCTGTCATAGGAAATAATATAGTTGTTAGGCGGTTTAGTAGTACTCAGCTTAGCTTAACAGATGATTCTGCCAAAATAACTTATTCCAGGTAGGGGAAAAAAAATTCCTTGATTACAAATGAAATATCTTCAAGGGTCTTATCTTTTAAAGGACTTTGAAAAACATCATGACACAGAAATTACCAGTCTATTTCTTGAGTTTCAGTCCAATGAATTTCTTAATTGCTTATATTTCCACTGGTAAAGTGAAAACATACTTCACATTGTTGGTGTGAAGGTATGTTCACTACACTAGGAAGCAGAAAAGGTGACCAAGGAATGAATGGCTAAGAAGCTATAAAATGTAAGGGATGAATTGAGGCATTCAGACCTGCTGATAGTTTGGCTTATTTTTTAAAAGTATTGATAAAATCATTAAAGTTCAACTTATTTATATATTTTGTTTGTCCTTACATAGCAGGTATATCCATCCTTTAATTTTTATTGTCTTAGACTGTTTATGCATCTTTCCACTTGATCCACCTATCCCATTGTTGTTTCTGTTTGTATAAGTAGACACAAGAGAAAAGTTAACTCATTAACAGCTTTTTTACCTGGTAACAAGTTTGCCATTTCAGATTCATCCTCTCAACAGACAGAAAGATTTTTGTATCTTATTTTTATATCTTAATTTTTTATTATGTTCTATCCTACAACCTATCCTAACCTGAAAACCAGGCAATTTGAAAACTTTTTCATAAAGCTGGAATTTGAACAAAGAACATGCATTTGCTATCTACTAAATTAACATCTACATTCTCAATTTCTCATGTAATTCTGCTTTATCCAGAAATCATGGTGTCTTTAAACAGCACAGAGATCTGACAGAATCAACATATGATAAAATGCATTGCCTTGCACTTTTTCTTCAAACCAATATAGATTGTAAGTATGAGCAGGCTGACTCCAGGAGAATCTTTCAACAATGTACACCAAAATATATTGTCTTTTTAATAACTTATTACTGTTTAGCTTCAGAAATTATGGGCAGGGTGTTGTTGGTTTGTGTCTGTGTGTGTGTGCTCCTTATGATGGTGACTCTTTAGCAGAAACAGAGGTGTATCATGGTCTGTCCTCCTATTTCTTACCATTGATTTTGCCAGATTGCTGTTTCAGAAACATTTTTTGCTGCATAAGACTGTGTCTTGCATTTAATTCCTAGTCATGAACTGTAGGGTAGCATATTAAATATCATTACAATTCATTTGTGGTAAGAAGATCTCATTGGTATTCCTCAGCTACCATGAGGTAGAGTATGGAGTACAGCAGCACAGTACAGACCACTGCGATCCCTAGAAATGGAAGACAGTGTTATTTACCTTGCACTATAATAAAAATGAGCTTTGTTGCTGTAAATAATGCAGGACACATTTAGTTTCTGTAACAAAATCACTGCTCAGTTGGACAGAATTTGACCCTGCTGCCACTCTCTGTGTCTCTGGCGAGACCAGCAATATCCAAGCACAGCGTTAGTGACAGCATGAAACTCCTGTCTGTGGCATTCCCAGCTAGGCACGTCCTGCTATGCTCTCACTTCCACATTCAGTACTGGTTTTTTGTGTGTCTTGTTATGACTTATACAAATGAGGATATCAGATTACCAACTCAAAATTCAGTTAAATGATAGCTGGACTGCAGATGACACTGTTCATGAGCATGAACCAAGAGACATAAGTCTCATAACAGCCATAAGCTGGCAACAGCTGGAAATTGATCTGTAAAATCAGCTCACATGAAAATTTTATGTGTTTCTAAAATACAGGTTTACATCTGCAGGTATTTCTAATTTGAATGACACGGCTAAATGAGAAAAAGGTATATTCCTAATTATCTATCTTTCTAGCAGACTTTCCTACCAAGTAATTTGACTCTTATCTTCCTATATCCACAGTTCTAAAAATTATTTTTGCAATTGTCATTATTATTCATTATCTCAGATTTTTTCATTTTCTTCCATTTTTATTCTTTCTCTTCTTCCACCATCCCTACCCTCATCCTACCTAAGCTTCCTATATACATTTATTCTGAAAACACATCCAAGACACTGTGATTTCTTAAATAAGAAAGCCATTTAGTAAGATGTATATTCGTTATTTGATTTTGGGAAGCAGGATTTGTTATGCAATTTCACTTCTCCAGGGTCTACTAATTAACTGAATCACAATACAAATGGGGAATATTCCCTGGGATAAAAAATGTGTTAATAACTTTGTCTTTTACCAATGATATTAACTGTGTTATTTGTTGATGTATTACACCCCTCCAACTCTAGCTTCACCCATCCATTTTCAGCTGCAAATAACTACCACACTGTGTCGTCTAGTGGGTTGCAGGTGACAGTAAAAAAATTCCCGGATTTAATGGAAGAGGAAAACAGAAATACGAGAAGAGAAGGAAGATGTTAAAAACAAAAGAAAAAAGGAGTTTAAACTATATAATTATACAGCCAGTTATACACTGATGACATCCCTGCTTCCATCGTATCCATGTGCCTTCTTTCTATTATAATGCAGTCAACATGAAGCATGATTGTTACTACTTTTTCCCTCCCTGTGCTACAGCTATTTGTCCAAGAGATGGAAAGTTGCTGTGCTCCGAATTCCATGACATCCTACATTTGTTAGCAGATATTTTATCTGAAATGTACTGTGTAATTGACACAATTTTGTACTGGTCTAGGTCTGAATACCAATGAGATACGAAGAATTCCTTTTGTTTTAATTTCTAGTGGGCTGGGAAGATATGATGTATTACATATCTTCATTGTACCTGATCTCAGAACAAATGAACAAGCAAGTCTCTTAGCAGAATCATCTTTCAACGCCAAGAAAGATTTTTTTTTTTTTGAGCAATATCAGCTGCCATTTATTTCTAACACAATTAATCTGTGGTTTTCTCTTCATTGGTACGACAGAAAGAGATATTAAGCCTTCTTTTTCGTATCGTTTTCTTAGTAGAATTAAACAATAAAGAGCCATTATTTTTTTCATTCTGGCAAAAGAAATGAGATAATATCAGTGCAAATCCACAGCAAATGTATCTTTTTCAGTTCGGCTTAACATGCTTTTTTTTTTCCCCCATTTCTTTAACTCTCTTGTATTTCAGACATGAAGAAACTACTGCTAAATAAGTGATGAAGTTTAATAACATATTGTTCCTGTTTCTCTTGGACTGAATTTGCAGTTTTAAATACACGATTCCCTGCTGTAATTCTTTATCTGTGCTTTTCTTAAACAGTGTTACACGGCAAGTGACAATCCATCGCTCAAATCTAAAATGACTTGGCAAAAAATCTTTTAACCACAAAGACAACCTTTCCAGGCAGCATTGTCTTAACTAGAAAATTTATAATATTCTGAAACTGCTTTAATTGTAAAGCCAGGCTGCTGGAAGCAGATTTGGATTATAGAAATGAAACTGCAAGCTTTACACGCTTTTGTTTAAACATTTCTCTATGACATCAGTCTTAAGACATTTTAGATCTATTGGTTTATGAAGGTAAAGAGAATTTTAAAGGGATACATTATAGGCAGTGACATCAGTTGCAATGGACTTGATTCAAAATATGTAAAGAATAGGTCTGTTGGAAGCCTATTTCCAAAGAGACCCATCTTGGCTTATAAAAAAAAAAATAAAAGGACTGGTACTTTCTTTGGTTTATGACAAAGGTATTACTAAATTATAAGTGATAGAGATGAGACAACAGAACATACTGCTTTAGACTTCCTCCTTGCAGTTTCACTCACAGTACAGTTTACTTAGTTTTCTATGCTGACATCTAGTAAGGACTGAATAATGATGAAGATTTATATTCAGGCAGACTGGCTCTTTCGCTTGGTTAGATGCTTCTGAAGGAATTGAATTATATAATAGCAAGCATTTGGCAACCGAGATTATTTGGAACAATATTAAAAGAATGGGAGAACAGGATTCTTAATGTTACTTTGGTCTGTTATACTCATTTCTGTAACTTCCATACAATGATACTCACTTAGCTGGACATGGCAGACTGGGCTTTAATGCAACAAAACTGTGAAGTCTACAGGGATCACAGCTAGAACTTATTCTTAATTACACTTCTCCAAAAGAAGAGTGCAATTTCTTCATATAAGTCATTTTCAACCTTTTCCAGCTTATAGTGCCATTTTCAATTTACAGTTTGTAATGCAAAATTTCTTTCATGAATCCCTGAGGTGTCCATTCCCCAAAAGCCCAAGAATAAAAGGCTGAAATCAACTGGACTATACTGTAGTCAGTGTAGGAAAAAGCTTTCCTAGTGGAAGAAGTAAATTGTGTAGGGTATAAAGAAAATTTGTACATCAATAAAAATGTATATATTTCTGCATTATTGCCTATTTAGAAGGAAAAGCACAAGACTATGTGTGCACGATTTATGGAGAAATAATTGAAATGAGGACAGAAGATGATCTCATTCAGTATCAAGAATTTGGCAACAGACTTTGACTGGCTCGTGGTACTTTAATCTTCTGTCTATGTGTTACATTTTCAGATAAGCAATTTCTTACTTCCTCCCATGCTGCTGCTTATGTTACTTATAAAGATAGTCAAGACTATGTAATTTTTCCCTTTTAAAATTTAAAACTCTGACTTCCATGCTTATTAAAACCTGTCATTCTTAAAGTTTTTCCTCCTGTCTTCTGTTTTTTTGTTTCAGCCGTTACATTCTTTAAGCCAGGCACCATGCGTTCGTATGGCTGCCTTTGCATCTGTGTGTTTTTAAAACATCTGGGACACTGATATCCCACCTATATTATATTTGAAGTGATAACACTGTAAAGATAAAATGGAAAACACATAAACAAAATTGATAAAAGCATTTAAAAGATTCGGTATAGTTTGAGCAGGCAGAAAAATGCAGTTTGATAATAATTGTTTCTTTTACCACTTTGCTATTCCATGATACTGTGCTGCCGTCTGGGTGAACAAACACACGCATTATTTGGTCAGCAAAATAGGAGAAAACTTGCATTACAATTTTTAAGAATAGATTGCTGAAAATATGGGACTATACTTTCCAGGGGAATCTGATGCTCTGTTCTTCAGGTCTTTAAATAGCTGACAAAACACCAAAGCACAGAGATTTGGGATTAAGGGCTGAAGACTTCAACATTAACATACAATTAGCAATAAATGTTCAGGTGGGCTCTTTTTCCCACCTCACCCCATCGTTGTTTACTGAAAGAATCATGTCATGTTTTCACAGGTTTAAGAGTTTGTGTGTAAGTGATGTGTATACAACAAGCCCCGAACTACAGCACACTGAATATCACATCTAAAATGTAGAAAATTCTGTATTTCCACTAATGTCAACCCAAAAGTTCATACCCAGTCCTCTGCAGAGTCAGCTCCATCTTTTCATCAGCAGCCTTGTTTCTCCTTCAGAAACACTATGCAAGTAATGTATGTCACTGAACCAAGAATGATAAACATTGATGCTATCCCAATAAATACTGTATTACTTTCTTAAGGGTGACTGATAGTGTACTATTAACAGCTTTATTACCAGGGCAAAGTTCCATGGGTAACAGCAGTGAACTGTCAAAAATACTCATAAAGAAATAACAATAAGCTTACATTTTTAAAGTGCTTTTCATCCCAAAGGAGGCAAGAGTACTTTCCAAAGTTGATACAAAAGGAACACAGCAACATCTGTTACTGAACACAACTGACTCCGAGAGGAGGACAAAAAACATTGTAAGGTTGTGCAATGTGCTCCACAATCTTTGCTGACTGAAAACGAATTGCAAATAGTTTTTATAATGATGAAAACTTTAAGAAAACTCTTCAGCAGTGAAAAAAACTATGACAATCTTGGTTCAGTATTACTCCAAAAACCTGCTGTCTCCTACTCATATTATGCACTGAAGTTTTTCTTAAAAATCTGAATTCTTAGAAAATTATCAGGTCAGTCTCTACAAATAAGACTGGATGCGGTCACAGATACTGAAAGCCAGAAAACATCCAGGGAAACCCCAAACCACTTGAGGTCTACAAGAAAAAAAAAAGAGAAAAAAAAAAGAGAATAGCTGACTATATGTTCCCAAGGTCATGGTTATACAGCTGCATTAGTACTATATGGATACATAAATATATATCTACTGTGCAGATACATAATCAGTTCATTGTTAGGCAACTGAGAGGTATAACATGAAAGCAATGAAAACAATTAAAAGGAAGGATTTTTGTTGGAGCATTCTAGACTAGAATATATAATTGTAGGGATATGACCATTTCTTTCTGAAGTGAATATTTCAATTTATTATAAAACCTTTTTCTTTTTCAGTTTTCATGGCTGATGTGGTGAAGACCACTGTCTTCCATGCAGAAGCTCTGGAGTTATTTTCTTGGGAAAAATACAGAGCACAATCCTGAATACTGGAAAAGTGAGTCTTGTACATAGCTCTGGAGAGGTATCAAGAAGTCCCCTGGATGGTGCTGATATGCAGCAGCTACAGATTCCTAAATACAGTGTTTCTAAATTTTTGAAGTGCTTTGTATATGTATATGGGAACTATGTATGAGCATATGTATATATGCTCAAACACGTACACAAATGCGCACACACCCACTATGCACACACTTATTTAAAATTCTAGATGTACTTTTAGTACCATTTGTCACATTCATGCTGCTTTTCATGCAAGGACTTTGGAACACTTTGCAGACATTATTTAATAACCTCACAACATGGGGTAGGTAAGGAATATTACTGAGCTTGAATGTTTGTCCACTGAGCTAGTGGGAATTCTTCTGGTGTTTCTGACAAAATTCTGTCAACCTCTGGCAGGCAGGTGAAAGCATAGCAAGCGAAACATGGAAACACAAACAGCCCTGCTTCATGCCTTCTTGCTGAAGCAGGATCACACCAGCTGAGGCCACAAGTGGAAAAGGCATTTGAATGCCAAGCACATAAAAGTCTCACAAAGGCAAACATCGTAATTAGCAATGGATGGGAAAGCCAGCGTGAGGTGAAGTGGTCAGTTTGATCTTCAGAGTTACCATTCAAGAGTGTGACACTGAGATTACACAATGGCATGCAGGTAATGCAAACGTTAAACAAATCACCCACCTTGAAATTTCTTAAACTCCTAGTTACAGCTTTAAGATCAGACGTGGTTTTGATATTTATAATGTTTTTCTTTGTTAGATTCCCTAATGAATATAACAGTCTTTACCTTAACAGGAAATCTGGACTGACCATTTGAGGCCTGTTTTCTTTATATCTTGTGGCTCACAGGTTTGCTTTTGGACACCTAATAAATCATTCACTAACGTCTAAGAATCTGACAATTCCTCCTCCTTATAAACTCACTTCTAAATCAAGGACCACAAAATAGGTAAGAAAATTGCAGTGTTTCTATTTTTTTGATCTGAAGTGCCTCTTTGGTGGATTTAGGGCTCTTTTTCATCAGGTGTTCTTCAGCCTTGCGTTCAAATTTTACCTTTATTTGTACTGCAAATGGCATTGCAATTAGTATTTCCAAGCCTTTCTTCCTATGTGCCATGGGCTATCATGGATTTCACCCTAGTCCCCTCTACAAGTCAGACAACTGCTGGCAGATTTTTTGGACTGCAGAAAAACTCCTAATCATTGTCAAACCTTGTTATACCTAATTAGTGAAAGCATACCTTGCATTTATTTGGTTGGAAGGCAAGACAGAGATAATTGCAGATTATGGCCAAATGCAAACACTGTGAGGCCTTTATTCCCTTATGGATTACATGGAGGAACATTTAGACCCTAGACGTTAGATTTCTTTAAGACATGTAACACCTGAATGGACCATGTCCTTTCAGCTTGTGTGAGAATGAAAAGTGAAGGAATGTAGACTCAAACTTGTTAATAATATTTATTTTATTCATAGCTATGTACATATGTTATGATCTCACTGAAGACAATGCAGTTATTCTGCGCATTGGTGTAATGAAAGCAGAGTGTGACCCAAAAAGCCTACACGTATCTTAAAAAGCTTTGGAAATTTAACTCATAAATAAATTATGGCAAATCAAACTGGCACTCCCTTCCCCAGTAAAATATTCATGTTTGACTTTCATGGAATTCCTCACAGACTAAGGTAATAGAGGCTGTTCAGCTGATTTCCCCTTGTTCCGCCAGATCACATTGAAGACAACCCTGAAGATTTTGCACAATTTTCTTTTAAAACTATCATTAAACTGAATAAATTCATAGGTATATCTTTATGAAGATGTAAACAGTACATAAAAAAGGAACAGAGGAAGCCAAAAAGGAAAATGTTTGTGTACTTGTCTGTGTAAAGGCTCCGTGCCTTTTTTAGAATAGTAAGGAGATGATTTTTTTATTATTTTTAACTGTTGTGTTTAATGTCATGTTAAGAATTCATTTTGATTTTATATTAGCTGACATTTCTTTCTTATTGAAATAATCAAACTACAAAATTATTTCATACTTGTTAGCCAACAGAATTATAAGAGAAACTCTGTGACTTATTGGTATGTTCCTGTTTGGCTGGACTCTGAAGGAAAAATAGTCATTGATGGGCTTTGCAGACTGACACTGGTGAAACGGGGATTTCACTGACAATTTCATTGATAAAATCATCACAAAAGAGTGCCTGGTGATCTGTCATTAATAATCAATCACACAAAACCCCACACCCCAAAGAACAGACATCTATTCTGTGATCAAAGGAACGTAAAGATTTAGAAATAAATGGGAGGGAAACAATGTAACAAAGGTAGTCCATTGCCCCCGCTGAAGACATGTAAATTACTTAGCTGCGATTGCTTTTAGTAAATGCAGTAAATAGATTCTAAAGGAGTGGATGAGGATTTAGTACATAGGATTATGTAGGGTCAGAGACTCTGCATATTAAAAGGGCTTTAAGGCAGCAACTCTCTGCTACTACACATTAAGTAGGGGCTAGTAGAGTTGATTGGTCTGGTTTTGTTCCTACATCTGAGAGCTACAACAATCTCTGGAATTTTGTTTTTTTGAGGAATGTGAAAGTGGAAAACTTGTATGTAGATGAAAACTCACCTTTAGAGAACATTGCCGAATTTGTGTCATTGTTTCTCCTTTTTTGAATCTTTGCCTTCACAGCACGAGGAGATTTTATTCCTTTACTCGGAGCGGCTACAACAGGCTATGGAGATGTTGCACCTGTCTGAAAAGTGCATTGTGATGTGCTTAGTTCCTCCCACGAGGTGGAGCAGCGGAGCTTAATCTCTTGACACTGTGTACCTCTACGCAAAGAAAATAATGCTTCCTGCAGGTGCAGTGGTTGACAGTCACCTTGCATAGGTAGTCCACTGTGACATGTATCTCACACCTAATCAACTGAACTAAAATTGCACATTTTGAATGTCTCCAAACTGAGGAATCTTTTATATAGTCTAATAAATTTGGACAGGTGCTAAGAATGATACGATCTACCAGCAGACTAGTGCTCATGAGAGGAAAAAAAACCCCACAACTCTGGACATACAAAATGACCGTGAAGTGCACTTATGAAATTTTCAGTGATGAAGTCAGCAAGGCTGGTGTCAGAGCAAGGAAGGGAAATGAGATGGAAGGCAAACTTATTCCTCCTCTGCCTTACAGCTTCCAGGTCAGAGTTTAGATAAACTCTGATTAAGCTCCAGTTCAGGCCTGATAAAACATCTCTGAAGTCAACAAAAATCAAACCTTAGACCAGCTGTTGAGAAGCAGAGGAATGCTGGAGACATGGGTAACATAAAACAAGTGAAGTATCCAAAAATCCAAAACTCTGGTGGACAGGGCTTTCTGATGTTCTCAGTACACTGCCTCACACAGAAAACAAATATACTGTACTGATAGCATGAAGAGTCCTATTGAAGTAGCTGGACAAGTTTAGTTCTTCCTGGATTAAAGAGGAGCCAAGACAATTCATACTAAACCTGGTTTCCCCAGAATCATCTGCAAATCCTGCATGATATTAGTCTGTTGGATGCTTGAATATATTGTACCAACATCCATTTTCAGCTCCAATGCTGATGTTATTTGAAGAAGTGAATCTCAGTCAAGCTGCAGTCTCATTCAGGAAAACATAGGGGCAAAAAAGAACAAATGGGTAGGACAGGTTTACAGAAAAGAGGAAAGTATAAGTTAAAACAACTAGCTCTTTTAATTAAAGGTTGGAGAAAAAAAAGGGGTAGGAAGACCTATATTTTAAGGTCACATTTCAATATTTCATTATGCCTCTTTCTTACAGTTTGATTTCTTTTCATACTTACATCAAAACAAATAACGAGGTGCTTCTCACATCTTTAGATTTTTGCTTGGTTCAACTTTTTTGGTTAAAAAACTCTATATAACGTTATCACCTAAACCAACTAATAGTTGTACAATTGACAGTATAACAAGAGGGAGAGTTAAATGCCATCACATCTCACCTGTGTCTCACCTGTGTCAAGAACCAGCTAATGAGCTATGTACGTGTATTCTATTCAGGGTTTTGCATCCACTGTTTGTTAAGGTACATAAAGATACAGACATGAAGTCCATCCTGAGGCACATTTCATGTGCTAATATGACAACTAATCCCCCAAGAAGGAAGGAGGAAAGAAAAAAGAGTTTTATCCCTTGCTAAATCACAAAGGTATTGATAAAGCAGTCAAGTACATTAGTCCTTGATCTAACAAAACAACACCTTCAACTCTAAGGAAGCAAAACAATGATTTTTTATTTTCTTTTTTTTGTAAATTAAGAAACTTAGGAAGTCTCTCTAATGGTTTATGAGGAAGTTGAAAGCTCTTACAGAAGAAAGGATAAATCTTTCTGGGCTTCCTAGAAGACTTCAAAGGAGAGAGTCTGTGAGAGTTAATGTTCTGCAAGAGGTGTAATCTGATGAATTCTCTTCCATGGAGAAATTATCTCCAAAAGTTGTAGAGTGAGGTATATGGTATGTATAAGGAATGAAACATTGGCAACCACTTAGTCATGAAAGGAGAGCAAATCAGCTTGATAAAGGAAAGAGAAAGACAGAAAAGCATTATGATTTGAACTTAGTATAAAATTAAAGTAATTTGAGCATACTTTTTCTTGTAGTCCTTCACATCTATCATTTCCATCTTTGTCTTTTTGTAATTGTATTATCTATTTTGGCTCTTATGAGAAAATTCTTCTAGTCACACTTTCCTTTAATCCAGTTGAATTAAGTGAGAATTAAGTGGCCAGATAACAATAAAGTGCTCTTTCCTCATTCAAGGTTATGAAAAATCTATGAACTGGGGTGTACTAGCAAGTGCACCATCTTCCAACACATCCTTCAGATTAACTAGAGAGTGATGGACTGCATTTCCTTCCCATACTCCACTTCAGCTGCCTGGGTCAAATGAGGAACTATCCTTAAAAAACTCAAGGCAAAAATATATTCCAGAGACCGATAGTGAGTAGGAAAGATGTCTGGCAAGAAATGAGACATTGGACTTGCAAGCTTAAACTTCAGCAATCTACAGGCAGTATGCTTGTTTCTTCAGTAAATAGGTAATTGTTTCTTCCTCCTTTTTGCTTTTGGGAGATTTTTTGTTTGTTTGGTCGTTGGTTGGTTTTTAAAATTTGACTACTAACATGATAGCCAAGGGAGACCTGGGACTGCATTATGATGCAAAGAAACCGTCTTGTGTTTGCACAGCCCTTAGGAAAAAAATTGTCTTTGTTTCAAATTTGTCCTGATTTAGTCTGCTTTCACCTTTTTCATTAGGTATTATTTTGTAAAAGCACTGTGGTAACTAAACAGTACTTTTGCCTAACAGAAATTAAAGTAATGGTGCAGGAGTGTAATTTTAACGTATGCCCTGGGAGTGAAAGTCCACCAAGAAAGCTACAGTTAATTTAACAGAGTTCATAATATACACTCATTTCTTAGCCATGGGGACTTGACTTTAAACTGTCTGAAGGTTAAACATACAGCGACTGCTACGGAATCCTTCAAGAACGTGAGACACATCACACATCTGCCACTCCTCGCTTAGAACAATTCAGCACAGTTAGGAGCCTCCCTCTAAAAAGAAGCTGAAGATAGAGTAAACACAGCAAATGAATTAACCTTCTCCCTCTGGAGAGGTCAGGTTCGAGGTTCACTGCTGATGCAAGATGGTGAAGCTTGCACCAGTGCCCACCTGCTAGGGATTAAACAGAGAGCTACAGTTTCCAGTGCAATCAATGCCTAGTCTTTAATGGGCTCTAAATTCATCACCGGAAGCTATGACAAGCCCATAATCCATTTATTAATGTGTGTTAATATGTGCCCTGTGGAGCTGTCCTAACTTAAAAACAAAAGGCAAGGCGTTCACATGTGTTATTTGGAGCAGGATGGAACAGGGAACCCTTAGCACCATAGAGAGAAACGATCGCAAAAAGGGTTTTATTGCACGTCTCCCAGCAGGATGTTTAGAAAATAAAGATCCAACACATGCTGCAGCAATAAAGCAATTGCTTCTTGGCCAGATCCAGACGGTGCTATGCATTTGTTCCCTTGACTTCTTTCAAACGGATAAACACTTTTTCTTGTGTGCATCAAGCAGGTGTGCATGAGTTCAAAGGGGTTACGAAGAACAAGCTCTGATCCTCTGTACTTCTGGTCTGGGGAAAGCCAAGGCGTGAAGAAGGTTAGCAGACAAAGTGGAATGCTAAGACTTTACCCTTGTTTCATCCCAGCCTTACAAATCAGGAAAATTGACGCAGCTCTGTCCATGCACAAGGTTTGCAGGTGTCTCATTCCGCAAGAAACACAAAAATGTTGATGACGACACCTAAAACCCCTTCACCACTATGTGTGGTCCCTACTTATTGCTGGCAGCTTGGATTAGAGACACAGCTGAATGCTACTTAAAATGACTGAAAGTATGGAGACCCTGAAAGAAGCCTGCATAGACGTAGACATACAGGCAAAAATTGAGGAAAATGACAGATGGACATCAGGAGCAGCTCTAATCCAAATGCCAGTTTTCTCTAGAATTGGGAAATTTATACATTTGTTATTATGGTTTAGTATTGTTCTTATGGTTTGTTTATGGTTTAATTAAACTCAACATTTACTTGCGTCAGCAAGTAAAAAATTAGCACATACTGAGAAGTAATTAAGTTTAATTAAATTGTGAAGAATTTGCTGTTTGTCCATATAACGGTGACAGCTTTCCTGACATTATTTAAAGGAAGCCTGACGAACTTGTTAAAATTAGTTTCACTACAGATCATGGAAGATGAAGTTCAATAGGGACTTCTACTGAAAGCTAATGAATCTTACAATATCTGGATCATTTACATCACCTTTTACCAGTTTTGAATATCATCTTGCAAAATAAAACATCACTTTTCATGACATTTTCCCTAGTCTATAATAAGATTAGCCAGCAGACAACATTGAGAGAAATAGATTAAGAAGTCCTTGGAAGCATTATAAAAATTTTTTTTTTTTTTTTTTTTTTTTGGAAAAGAAAATAAAGGGAACTGTGACAACTGAAAATGTCATTATTCTTTTAGTTTCTTACCTTATAACCAAACTTTAATTTATTTCAGGCTTTGGCCTTCTACTTTGTAGATGTAAAACTTCTACATCATTTCATGGAAAAATACTTTTGAAAGCCTAAAAAATCATGTTGATGGTTGTCCATAACATTTAGCTTTTCAAAACTCAGGCTCCTCTCAGAGGACAGAATGGTTTTATTTCTATTTTCTTTATGATTAGGCTGGTTGAAACAATTTTTCAGGATCAAGGCATGTGGAGGAAAAGAAAGCTATCAGAAGTACTCAACATGGATTCACCAAGGGCAAAT
>VWZL01000320.1:732105-807809 GCA_013396915.1 Stercorarius parasiticus | reverse complement strand
GTGTCCAGTTCTGGGCTCCCCGGTTCAAGAAGGACAGGGAACTGCTGGAGAGGATGCAGCAAAGGACTACAAAGATGATTAGGGGACTGGAGCACCTCTCCTATGAAGAAAGGCTGAGGGATTTGGGTCTCTTCAGTCTGGAAAAAAGACGGCTGAGGGGGGACCTTATAAATACTTAAAGGGTGGGTGTCAGGAGGATGGGGCCAGGCTCTTTTCAGTGGTGCCCAGTGACAGGACAAGAGGTAATGGGCACAAACTTGAGCATAGGAGGTTCCACGTAAACATGAGGGGGAACTTCTTTACTTTGAGGGTGGCAGAGCAGTGGCACAGGCTGCCCAGAGAGGTGGTGGAGTCTCCGTCTCTGGAGACATTCAAAACCTGCCTGGACGTGTTCCTGTGCAACCTGCTCTAAGGTGACCCTGGTCTGGCAGGGGGGTTGGACTAGATGATCTCCAGAGGTCCCTTCCAACCCTATGATTCTATGATTCTCTGATTCTATGATGAAACATATCATCAAAGTGAAAGAAACAGTTGACCGTGATTCTGAACAAGATTTAAACTAGGAAGTACTGAATAAAATACTTCCAGGAGGTGATTCAGGAAATAAATTAATGGAATCATATTCTGCCTCTCTGTCAACACTAACTATAGAGGAAACCTAGAACAATTAGTATCCTAGGCTAGATTTTCCTATGTATGCCTAACAGCATACAGAATGACTTTGGGAGGAGAAACCTCGCAGGCCAGGCAATGGCAGAGAAGACGCTCCTTTATTTTCACTGTGTCCACCTATGCATTTGGATGCTCTGTAATAATAAGCAATACATCACTTGCTTTCTCCCACCTAAAGTGAAAAGTTCAGATACTGTTATCTAAATCAGCATTGTAATAGACAGTAGACTCTTGAAAACTGTCCTGTGGCAGTGACCAGCAGGACTGGTGCCAATCACAGTAGATTACTATAATACTGCCTTTTGTATTGCACCCCCTAATAAAACCTTAACAAGTTAAATTCTTGCTTTGCTTCCCCTCTTTTTGATACTTCTGTATCAAATTAACTGTAAAGAGTAGCTGTGATGTAGACAGCTATCCAGCACCCACTGTGGTGAAGACAGACGCAAAGAAACCATTTATCTTCCCTGCAATCCTGTGCTTTTTGACTGGCTTCTCTGTACTCTGGAGGACCAGCAGACCCACTGTCTTGCTCTGTGATACTTCTGATCTGTCAGGATAAATTAAAAGAGGATTTCTTTTTCTTTATGCCTCCAACCTTTTTTCTTAATCTTCTTTTATCTCTTACCTTTTAAACCTTACATTCCTTTATGTTAGCGCCATTTGTCCTGACTTTCTAGTATTTAAACTGGGCTATGTAACCTCTTATTCTTGCCCACATAATTTAGCTTTTTTATCCCTTTGTGCTTCATTTCAATGCATTCACATGTATTTGTTTTGAGAAACGTAAGGATCGCATATGTTCTCTAAGCAACTTCCATGATGATTCTTTGTATTTTCATTTCCTGAGTTTTTCCTTCAATTACTTTTTAAAAATATCCTCTACTTAAATTTTGGTATCATCAACCTGATTCTTCATTTCATGCCACCAAATCAGATTTGATTACAGTTATGGTCACCATTTCGAACAAACCAAACCAGTTAATAGTATATTGAACATATATGTATCCTGTGCAAGTATAAGTCCAGACTAGTTTTCTCCTTACATTCACAGTACACTGTTCAACTGAAACCATAGTCTATCATTTTAGCCATATTCTGTTATTACTTTTCAATTAGTCAAAACATGGTTCATGCTCTTGAGTGCTAAATTTGGTATATAAAGAGGACCCAACTTCAGACAAATCATAAAGTGTAATAATCTAAGCCTTATCTCCCCTGTTACCCTGTTATCAGCAAGTGAGGTAACATCTAGGGCAGGCCCCAGTTATTTAATGCTTTGACGACCAAAGTCAATGCCCAAAAAGAAATCCTTGTAGGAGCACCCAGGTGATATGTTACGGTTGGATACTGTAGATACTATATTGTTTCTGCAATCTTATCTATTATAATACAAAGGACCGAAACTGAAAGCAACATGCTGTTTCTTTTTTCAGAACAAACAGATTACAAGTCTATTTTCAAGGTAAGGTGAAAACTTCAATAAGTCAAGTGTTAACATATTTAACAAATCCAAACAGTAATCTAAAGTACTTCTCTTCCGTTCTTAAAAGTAACAGCTACACCTGAGCACCCTTGTGTAGCTGTATCATCTCTGTCACCAGTGCTGGAGGACTCCACAGGGTCTCTTCACCAAGGGCACCAGTGGATGCACATTGAGAAGCAGTAATATATTATAAAAAAATGAACACTGATGTTCGTACTCTTTAGTCTCTTTATTCTCAGTTTCACACATATACTTAATGGGTTTTACATCCTCTCCGAGAAAACAATCAGTGAACAGTGATTTTAAATGATTTTAATAACCAAAGATATAGTCAGCAGGCATGGTAGCAATGAAACAGATTGCTCTCACAAAGAGTTTGCTCAGTCTTTCTTTCTTTTTTTTTTTTTTAAATTTTATTTAATCTAACAGCTTACATCTTTAAACAGAATAAGTAAAGATATTTAATTACTTTACAGTTTCTATTTACATCAGCATAAAATGTGTACAAAAACCTACCAACCTAACTCAATAACTACTTGGTTCTATCTCTGCAATGTGTAGAAATGTTAACTGTCTAAAGACAGGTCCACAATTATTACGACTTACTGGAAAAGTTTTTGTTTTAATTTACATGATATGGTGTTAGTTAAAATGAATCTATTTAATCCTGCAGAAATATTTCTCAGAAAAATTGCTGTTTAATGCCAATAATTCTCAGCATAAACTCTTTTGATAATAAGTCTGTCCTTCAGTGGCCTGGGAGGATACATTTGTTGCTATAAATATTTATATATAGACATAATTTATTTCCTTGACATTCTTCGAAGTTGTTTGCCTTCTCTGACTATCAATGTATCAAGACAAGAAAGTGGCTGCATGTCATTTTCAAAAGCAAACTGTAGATGGATGACTCTTATTAATACTAACCATAGAACTATTTTAATCTCCTCCAAGTACCATGACATAAAAAGTTAATCAAATAAAAAGACTGAGCCAGCTCTTATACATGAGTAGCGTTGCATTTTCGAGGCATACAACTTCCAGAAAATTCACATGTAGAATGGAAGATGGCATAATAACAGAAACAATTCTCAAAAATAAATAAATAATAAAAAAAATAATCTCCTCCTCCTCAGGAGGAAAATACATGCTAAATTGCATTACTTATCTACCAGCAAGAAATAACTCCCTCCTGGAGGAATGGAGAGATTCACGAATTCTGTGAAAGCGAACTGTATATTTCACTGAATCTGAAGAATTGTTTTTCTGAGGTATTTAATTATTTAAAAATACTCAATTTGTGTGTGCTGCACTCTGAAATCTGTCATTAATCCAGCAAGTGCATAGGGAAGTAAAATTTATCAGGTGCCCCATATTTACTTTTCATTGTTGTTGTAGTGAATTCACCTGTACACTTTAGAGGATAGCTGGTCTCATAGCCCAAGTCATTTTCCAATCTTCCCATGACTGGTGTCGATTAGTGCTAATTGTGAAGGGAATTTCTAATGATATAGACATCTGTCCATTAAGAAATAAGCTAAGACCACCAAAAAATTGTACTGCTCAGCCTACAGATGGGAACAATTTCACTAATGACTGGACTGGAGTGCTGGCTGAAGGTGAAAAGCTACATTTTCATGTTACTCATTTGAACTATTTCTTTCTTTGTCTATATAAATATCTGCAAACGGTGTCATCAGTCCATCTAAATTTGAAAATTTCAAATTGAAATGTGTCAAACGCTTTGGTTTGGGCATCTAACCAGCATACTTGAGAATCCACTGATTAACATAGATCCTACTTTAAAGAAGAGAAACTGAAATACAGGATAATTAAATAGTACTCCTGAAGACCATGGAAGAGCCATTAGTGCTGTTTTCAAATTGAATACCAATCTCCAAAATGTCTATGCAAAGCCTTGCCTGTAGGATGACTTTTCTCATTTAGAGCAACTAATTAAAACTGCTTGAAAATACATGAGTATTTTTTGATCATGATAATATTTTGTAAGAATATGTCACTGTCAATGACAAAAGCTCCGTAATGAAAATGAATTTGGTTAACTTGATTATATATTCTATATTGTTAAAAATTGGTATCTTAATAAATATATCTGAAATTTACAGACACAAACAAATAAAGATCTGAATGGTGTAAGAAAAATGTCACAGTTAAAATGAAATGTTTATGTGATTTCAGTTCAAATTGTTTTACTTCGTCTGAATTTAAGGACTTTTGTTCCAAATCATAATCTCTTTGTTTTTCCAGAATTAAAAGTTTAGGCAAAATTCTAATAGTTCACCTTCTCTAAACCTGTTCAAACTAACCTAGTGGCAAGACAGCATTACTTTTATATCTAGCATAAATATCCTGTTTACCCGTTGTTGAGTTCCCTCATAATATTTGAACAGCAGTCACTAAAAAAAGTAAAAGCCTGGTGGTTTTTGTCAATTAAAATACATTAAAGTGACCATTTTGAAAAGAAAGATTATAAAATGTGAGTTAGTATGTTCAGTCCAATATCCACCTTAACTGAAATTAAAGGAAATGAAATGTGCAACAAGTGTAGAGAATAGATGGAACCTCAGTGATTTATTTCAGCCACCATCCTACTTCTCCTCACTGCTTTTCTCTGCTGCTCGTCACCACCACTGCCAAACTTGTAGGAGCAGCTGAAAGAAGCTGAGAGGAGCTGAGCTGCAAAACATGAAGCAACACTCTTCCCGATCACTAGTGAGTTAAAGTCTATACACTCTTTCCTCCCCCTCTGCTTTGGGACTACCATTTCTCAGCTTGAGGTAAGGCTGTGAAGCATGGAATGAAGGAAAGAAGGAGAATAAATGAAATGGAAATGGCGTCAAGTTACACCAGGGGAAGTTTAGGTTGGGTATTAGGAAAAATTTCTTCACTGAAAGGGTTGTCAAGCATTGGAACAGGCTGCCCAGGGAGGTGGTTGAGTTGCCACCCTTGGAGGTATTTAAAAGATGTTTAGATGTAGTGCTGAGGGACATGGTTTAGTAGTAACTTGGCAGTGCTAGGTTAACTGTTGGACTTGATGATTCTAAAGGTCTCTTCCAACCATTATGATTCTATAGCTCTTAGCTCAACATGCTGAGCAACAGCTGGTGTGACCAGGTAGTCCTGTCTCCCAAGTACTGTCTAGAGATGGTGTCCTTATCTTCCCCACAAACTCTGCTGTGATCTGAATGCAGATGTTCCTTGTATATGTAGTGACAGGATGAAAAAAAAAGATAAAAAAGAATCAGCAAATTTATTTTGAGAATCTCTGCTGACAGGCTGTGAAATTTCCAAGTTATTTTTGCCACTGGTGAGTTTTAATTTTGCTCAGGTAACAAAATCTGGGACAAGAGACAACCCTCAATAAAACTATTAACTGGGAGACTGAATGAGGTACCTAAATTAGGTAAGGTGGTTTGTGTCCTGGAGATACTGCTCTCTCCATACTATACAAAGAGTCTAATTCAGTAGTTTAGACAAATTTTTGTCTGCTAAGACCTGATGAGATAAACTCTGCATTAAGTGATATGGTCAATATTGCCTAGGAATTTTTTAACAGGACTGGTAATATGACCCAAATCTTGAGTCCAAAGCTAGAACTCTGATTGGCTTGGCTTCCGCCTGCTGCTTTCATTCCATTAGTATCCAATGCTGATGCACTGCACATTCCCATGTCATTCAGACAGCAATGGATTCATAAATTACAATGTAGCCAATAATGCTGCAATAGATGAATACTGCTAAATCAGCAAAAACATTAGATTGAAGAATTCATAATTCTAGATGTCCAACCATGACTAGCTGGGAGAAAGGACTTCTTTGCCATTTAAAACTTATTATACACCTTTATATTAAGCTCCTACAAACAGAGAACATTCTGTGTTTAATACAACAGCAGATAAGGTTACCCCAGTAGGATTACAGATATATTATGAGATTTGTGTGTTACTCATTGCTGACTTATGTTTCAGAGTGCTTGAAGCATAAAACCAAGAAAGACAACTTCTTGAAGGCTGACATTTCATTATGGACTTATCCAATAATCCATTATTGAACTGCCTCGTCAGATAGGCTCTGTCCAAAGGCTTATACCTAACTGTATAACTCTTCATTGGATTTAGTTTTTAAGGCTGACAAAAGGCTTTGGAAATGAATGCAGGACTAGAAGACTGACAACAAAATGCTCAGATGTTACCACGAAAGCATCATTCTTCAGTAGAATATAAATCCCACAGTCTGTTGGTTTGCTGATTATCCTCTGGTACGTACTTTATTTGCTGAAGGTTTCAGCAAGAAACTCCAGCTTTTTAGCAGAATGTTAAAAAGAAATTTAACAACTCTATCTAAATCTCTCCAGCAAGGCCAGAAATATTTTATTTCTTTTAGGTAGCTGAATATCTGTAACTCATGTCCTCTTGAAAACAAAGGAAAACAATACAAAAGCTTAATCATTCTTATTAACCCACTTGACATGAAAAGAGAAGAAAAAGTAGAAAATTAGCTGACTGTAGTATTGCATAGATCACTTATTGTTAATAAATGGGAAACAGTGAAATAATAACTCCTTTGTACCATATAGTGCAATAGCATGGCAAAAAAAACCCCCAAGAGTGGAAGAGAATCAATGAGCAATACTCCACTAACCTAACCATTTAATCTTCTTCATTAAAGCAATTTCAGAATGTGCCCCTAGGGTAAATGATAGAACTCCAGATGCTAGGTAGTTGGCAACTGAATAAGAATCTGACACTACCTAAAATCAAACCAAATTTGTTTGAAGATCTGAAAAACTGTAAACCAAATAAAATACTTTTGAAAACATCGCAATGCCACTGTCCTTTCACAGATTTCTAGGACAATGACACAGGGCTTTCCAGAAATTAAGAATTTGCATATTTCTCTTCTTTTCTATTTTAAGCAGAGAGTAAGAGGGCTGAAGGAATACCTGGAATACCCTGTCTGCTCTCACTGATGGAGTCCCTGATTATTAAACAGTGCAGATGGATGCATCATCACTAAATTACCACCCTAACCCATTCTGAAAAAAGATGGAGTAGAAATGTGACTTGGATGTCTCTGTCAGATGTAATGTCTCTCAGATGCTCTCGGGTTTGGTACCTGCTAACGTACCACCTCTCCCACAGGTCTATTCAACTATAGCTTAAAGCCAAGGCTCACAAATGTGAATGTATGAAATATGCTGACTTTAGTGTGTTTGAATGACTGAAATTAAAATTATCAAAACCCAGTGATGCTTCCTACCATGGGAGATAAAATTACAACTTGCCATGGGGATGAAACAGAACAAAGGAAAGCCCGAACACTAATGTGGCTCTTCTGTAAGAAATTCTTCTTTTGACCTTAAGATAAGTTTGTCATTGGCACAACAGGGTGAGCACATGTGATTAGTTTGATAGCATCAGCACAGTGATATGTAAACACTTCTGTCCTTTGTCCTCTAGAGTAATAAAAGCAAGAGTTTCACACCCTGAAGTTTTTCATCATTAGGAAATGGTCTGTTTGCACTTGTACATTGTATGTGCTCATTTATTTAGCCAAAGCTTGTTTGTTTTCTCCTCTATTCCTGAGAGCTCACATCTCTAAGAATATATGAGATTACAGATTTCTGTTACATTAGGGAATTTCATTTGTTTTATCTTTCTGGGACAATAATAAAGTCTTCTCTTGAGCACAGTAAAGTTCTATGAATATTTTTCAACAATAAAACCATTCTTCCAAGTATTGTCACTAATTTGTTGGGAAGTTATATTCTACTGCCTAAAATTACCCTACAAGGTTCATAAGTGAAAGGATTCCTCAGTCCCTAAACTTTTGCTCACTGGTGTTATAAAATACCATTCTGAATATTGCTTACTGTTTATAGTCACTCTCTGGGACTAAAAGGTCCACAAGAACTTCTAAATGATTCCAGATTAGAACCTGAGATGCAAGGTAAGGGCACGCACATTTTCGGTGGAGTTTCTACTGAAATCCCAGGATCTTAAACAAATTCATAGTCACGATTTGAAGTTGTATCCAAACTTGAAAAATACACAAACCCAAATTTAGGTTAATGTTGCCAAGTATGTTAGAAATGCTCTGACAACAGCTTGTTTTGAGGTACATCTGTTTTTAAAAGTAGATTTTGGGTTGATAACTCACAAAATATCAATTTCCTGGAGCACAAACCCTCTATTATACTTATTTTGACCCAAACCCATATTCTGAACTGTAGTCAAGCAGAGAATTAAATACAGCCTCCTTGCCCTGGCTAAGTACAGAGATATCTTTTTAAGTTTGTTTCAGAAAAAGCAAAGATTTGGAGAGGTCCCTATTCTTTTTCCTGTACCTCTGTTTTGCTGAAGGCAACAATGACGACTAATGATGTGAACTGGTGACATCTGGCAGGCTGAATGTCAGTGTTGGAGTATGGAGCCTGACCTGGACTTGCAAAGGGAGGCTCATTACAAGCACACTTAGCCAGCCTTTCAATCTTCAGTATCACTTGGCCTGATTCATAGTTCAAACCAGCATAAGTAAATACCCCTCTAACAGTCTCCCATGAGTCATTCTACAGGGCTGAAGTGTTAAACTGTGCAGTTTGGACAGCTCTGTTTTGCGTTTGTTCAGTATTTGTTTAACCTGTACTGCCAGAAACACTATAAATCCATCTTGTTCAATTTCATATGTCCTTTTTCATTTACTAAGCCTTCTAAAGGTCAATACAGGCGTACTCCTCCCTGAAAGGCTTGTCCTTTCTTACACTGCACATCCAGGATGGGAGATGAGATGAGATATGGGAACAGCAAAAGGCATCAGGAAATCCAGCTTGGAAGAATAGCCAAGACCAACACACCTGCTAAAGTGTGTGTTCCGGTTATTTTTCAGTAGCACATCCAGTGAAAATACAAAAAAAAAACGTGTTTCACATCATCCTTGTTAACTAGGTGGACGTTACAATAACACTGCATCACAGGAAATGATAGGTAAGCCAATTAAACTCAAACTGACAGGAAATTAGTTAAACATGCTATCTGCAATAATCTGTCTTTGGTAGGTGGTTGAAGAAGTCAAGCTATTGGTTTGCTGGCAAACTATATTTAGTTTGCATATGACAAAACTAACTATGGACACCTACATTTAGGAACGATAGCATCAGTCCCTCTGAATCCAGCTCAGACACTGAACACTAACTCTTCCTGGGAACAGGAATCCCACAGAAAACTTCTGTGATATTTATAACATGGTAGGATACATATTGGGTGTAAAGGTTAAATAATCCTCAAGTCCTAGGGCCCCTGTAAAGTCAACCAAAAAACTTCACTGTTTTTTCTCTGATACCCATTGGTTATGAAGGTGGGATCTATGTAAATACAGTATAATAGAAATAGATGTTATGAGTGAAAAATCAACTAGTTTTTAGAATTTTAAAACTTTTTTTTTAAAGTCTTTCTTGGATCAAGAAAAAAATTTTCCAAGAACCAGATCTTTTCCAGAAGAAAAAAATCCAACATTATTACCAATGTCAACTACAGAATCTTACAAAAGTATGTTTTATGTTGGTGTAACTAAGCGGAGAATCAGTCCCTTGGATTCTGACATAAACAGAGCTTTAAAGTGTACACTATTAAGAAATTAAAAGTCAACAGAAGGATTTGCCTAGAAGCTGTTTCTTCTTAGAATAGCTTTAATAGAGAGACAGAAGCCTCATACATAGCAATGGATGAAGAGTAAAGTAACATTTTGTTTTGTTAAAAATTACCTTGTCATAGTATTTATAGATTTGTTCCAGATTATTTTGCAATAACTTTAGAAATTTCATTTTGGAAACCAAAGTAACCTTCAAATGAGATGAAGTACATACACTTATTGCCAAAACTAGCTTGCAGGAACACTTCTTCAGGACTATCTCATTTTTCACAAGATGTTCCTAATACAAAAGTGCTTACTATGCTGCATATTATTGTCTTTGTTCCAAAATAATGTACTGTTTAGATTTTTGGCTTTGTATGCCTTTTTGATGACTAACTTTTCATAAACCAGAATATTTTCTGTCAATCAGCTCAAGTGGAAGAGGAAAAAAAAAACAACAAAACATCACAGAAACCCTTTGTTGGCTGTGGCTACTCTAGAAGAATAAAGGAATGATGCTTTGCAATCCCAAAATTGTTGGTAGGCTTTTGTAGACCACAGTACTTAGAGAACTTCACGGTAACTCAACTATCTCTGCCAATTCACATCTGCTTTTTAAAAGGAACGGGAGGAAGAGTGGAAAACCCAAACTGTCTTTGGGAAACTAGAAACTGTAGAAGTTCACTTTTCTGACCGGTTTTAGAGTTCCTCTCACCATTTCTTCCCTATGTTTTCATCAAAGGGCAAGTTATCGTTATTCCTTCTGTGATGTTAGACAAGTGTCTTAGTTCCCTTCTGGCTCAATTTCTCATATGTAAAATAATGATTAATAGAGTTGTCTTTAATATATATTTAAATGTAGTCTCTGGGACAGAGAATCCATATTTTTCTAAGCATGAAGAGCAAAAGGACTCCAACTTGAAACTGTTCCCATAAGAAGAATAAAAAGTAGCAGCAGCTACATGGATGAAATTTTATTATAAACTAATTTTCAGTGAGCTAGGTATGAAATTTTGGAGGTATTTGGAATGCTCTTTTGCCTAATGTAGATTATCCAAATGCATAGAATGATAAATAAACTGAAAGTGCAGATCACACTAAACATTAAACGGAAAACACCAAAGTGTGCTTCTTCAGTGTTCAGGCAAATATATATTACGAAAAGAAAAAAATAAGCAATATTATATTGTGTAGATGCATACAGAAACATCACAGAGTTGTAGAATGAAACAACAAAATACATAGAACTTTAGAGAAGAAAATCCATCCTGTTCCCCAAATTAGTTCACACACATTTTTTTCTGATACTTCATGCAACTGAAACCTATTTATACCACAGCAGCAGCATATGTAATTTTGGAAGCGTGCAGGGCAGTTGTCAGACAGTTTTGAGCCTAAAAAGTTCTCCTCGCATTCACCCCTGTTAAAAAAAGAATGATTCCTTGGACTCCTGAAGAGGAGCCTGTCCCTTAGCAAATTCCTTCTTTACCAACTTGTTTAAACATGCACCCTTACAATTTGATAAGAGTACAGCACTTGATAAGATGCTTGCATGAGCGAAGGAAGAGAGTTAGTTATGCATGTAAATAGCTATCAGGCTACATAGATCGCCCCAGACTTTCTTTTAGAAATTCCTTTGCTATGATCAGAAGTTGAATTTAGCTCCAGTAAAGCTGGGGATACCCTGTTCTTTTCCATGCCAAATGGATATTTGACTCACAGGGGGCAGTTCAAGTTATCACTAGGCAGAGGGAACCTCATGGGGCGTAAGGGGGCCAGTCCTGGAGGGAGCAAGGGGGCTGGGGGTGGAATTTGAATGGCTCCAAACCCATCTGATATAAAACTGTAAAACTAAAAAAAAAAGCTAGCTCTGGTTAATAAAAATTACTAAAGCAATAGAGCTAATCTTGGCATCCTTCTAACACAATTTCTGTTTTGTTTGACTCTGGAAAACCCCAGAGTCAAAATAAACCTGAAGCAAATCTAAGTAGAGCCTCAAAATCTGATCCACCTTTATAGGAGTGAGATGTTTCCTTACTGCTGCTTTTTATCGATAGCATGTCCAACGGCCCATTTATGTGAAGTAAAATACAGCAGTGTAGTAAATATCCCCTGACATAAAGTAATTATAATTTTAGTCTAGGAAAAAGAGTGAGAAGCTGAAGAATGAAAGCATCTCCATCCTCTCTCAGAAAAAAAAAAAAAGAAAGAAAAAAAAGAACAGGTTAAAGGAAACCTGGATACGGTGACGAAATTGTCAAAAGCACTGCTCTGCCAGTGATGCAGGGACGACTGTAATATGGAAAGCCTAAGGAGACTGCTACAGTGCAAACGGGCCCTCAGCGCTGCTTAAATTGAAGCTGGAATTGCTGTTTCCTCTGGAAATATCCCTGGAACAGAAAGGGACAGAAGGGGCAGAAAGCCATTGCAGTCTTTGCACTTCCAGACCTGGAAACTCTGTTTCGTTTAGCATTACAGCTCAAAATCTCACCCAGGCGTATTAGAGAGAGGGAATGTAGTGAGAGGAGAAACCAGAGAAGAAATTCATATTCAATTTGACTAGTAGTAGCTGATGAGATGGCTGAGTCCAAAGGAAAAGAGTACTTGCAAATGCAGCACTGAAGTTGAAAACTTTGCAAGACCTCCACCCAAATATTTAACCCCCCAAATAAATAAATATCTAAGCTTTTAAAAACTGCCTTAGATAAGATTTCAGGCCAAAAATAGCACATAAATGCTGTAGAGTGGATTTGGTTTTAATGCACTCAATTAAAGTAGTCGTAAAAATACATTTACATATGTTCAGTAATTAATGCCATAAAGTATTCACACACAGACAATAGTGGGACTATAATTATGTCTCTCCCAGTCTGTCTGTGTAACTATTTTTACCATATGACCTTTTATTTTTTTTTCTCGACAATCAAAAGTTTTGCTTTTAATAGTTCGGATCACAATTTATATCATTATGCCAAGATTTTCCAATAGTTGTAAGACTAATTATCCAGTATTCAGTTCTAATACTTTTAGTTCTTTTTGTTAAGAGTGCTATACATATGAATCAAATTATGTGAGCAGTTGCCTTCTGTTTCTGTACCGATTGGTTGGGATGACTGAAGCAGACCATCATTTCGCTTTAATTCCCTATTTTCTACCCCATGTTGTCCATAATATTGGGTGGTTTACTTAAAATATCTTTTATAGTAAATAGAATTACCTCAGAAGACCTGATTAGAAAAGGACATAGAAAGAAGCCCACAAAAATCTAACACAAAATTTCCTATGAAAAACGCAGATATAAGGTTGTTTGGTATTTGGCACGTACGTTCAGTATGGCCTATGTTGGACTTCAGAAATCTTTCACATAAGGGAAAAGACTACTAAGAAATGCAGTGTAATTATGACATTTCTATCACCTTGTATTGTTACATGTTAATTATTTACTGTAATATATCTTGTTGGAATTAAACATTCATCGCTACAGAGCTGTGGTCTTACAGATGGTCTTTAGGGACACATTTTCTACTGGTGCCTAATCCCGTTCCTCATCACTGGAAGGAGCTGTTCTAACATAGGTTTTTGTCAGCTGCAACAGACATGTGATATTAAACTGCTTTTCTTTGACTGCAAGTTTTTATTACAATTCAGACTGGATTTAGCTGATGGAAAGTAATCAAGCTACTGTAGTAAATGCAAAACTGTCCCTAGCATGTAAGTATTAATATCCACTATACCACTGCAGAACCTCTTTTGCTTTATCCTTTAATTCATCCAATTCTTTTTGGCTTGTGCTGGTGAGAATTTTCCTGGCTCTTTATGGATCATTTAAAAGGAAATGTTGAATACTACTGGAGCCTGGAGCCAGAGTATTTTGGCTCCCTGCTCTTGTACTGTAGGAAGGGAGATTCATTGCCACAGCCTTAGCATGAGGCCATATCTCCTTGGCATCAAGCACTTTCCCTGTGTTATTCCAGGCTGCATTACCACCCGCATTTCTGTGAGCCTGGGGTATGCCCCTCTATCATGGCAACATTGCTAGGATTAATTGATTTGCAAATACAGCCTGTCTACAAAATTCAGAAGACCACTATTCCTAACATAGGCCCAGAACTGCCAACTGATTTTGCATTTCAAGCTTAGTAGGAATGTTTTATGCTTTATGGCAGTGGCAGAATTAAATGTACTGTGAAAAGCTGACTGTTGCATTGCGTACATGATTGCTACTGTAGTGCTGCTGTAGAAATACCTAGTGAACATAGCAACTATATACATTTCAAAGGATTTTCAGTAAAATTCTGTGATAAAGGATGTTTAGGTCACTTTTTTAAGGGATAATGCTTAATACATTTTGTGGGACGCAGGGGAAAAAATCAAGATTACTGAATTTCCAATCTGTGTTTATTATGCTTCCAGTTCAACAATAGTCGAAACAGACCCACAGAGTGTATAGGAAGACCTATAATTTGGAGCTAAAATGCCAACTCGAAAGTATGTAGCATTACAGCTAACCAGAAGTTTTTTTGAATGTCAGAAAATACAGGGCTCTACTTTATAAAAGAATGAAAGTACTATAAGAAGCTATGTCCCCAAAGAAAGAAAAGGCCGATTTCAGAGCGGGCACATTACATTAAAACCCAAAATGCAGCATAATTCTCAGTATTTCTGTCTACCCATTTTTCTTTTGTCATCTTTCCATGTACATTTGACTTTCCCTGAGGCCTTAAACATCTGGCAAGATTCATAAAAGCTTTAATGAGTCAGAAAAAAGTCAGAAGACATTTGCAACTTGTAAAATCATCCTCTTGATTCATATTGATGGCATCTTTGTAGTCAATCTGCTAACTGGCTTGTATTCAACAACAGGCTATTTATTTAGACAGAATTCCCCACTGTGGCTTTTGTTATTCCAGCAATAATAGGAATGTGCCGCTGAGTGCCTAACATTAAATGGATATCTCTCTATATTACATGTATATGTGCAACCAGTTTTTTAACTGTCCTGTTGCACAAGCAGACATTACACTACATCTTCAGCTGACACAAAATGGTGTATCTCTGCTGATTTCTGTGAGGAACTTCCCTGAAGACTTTCTAAGTGGAGAATTCACAGAAACTTCACTGATTTCAGTGGACTCAATCTGAATTCAGGCCAGCTCAACCAATCAGAAGACGTTACAGATTTTCTGTCTTTCTCTGGAAGGTAAAATTAAGTTAAAAATTAATAACCTTCACATATCTGGGGGCACCAGGCTATTTATAATTTCTCTGCAAAATACGTCACATTTTTTGTCATTTTGTGATAATGGAAGATGATAGAACTTGTGAGGAAATAAACATGGAACCAAGGACTTCAAATCTGAACTCCTGCAGCCTTCGCAGCAGGGAGAAGAATGAGGATTGATCAGGCGCCCTGAAGTCTGGAATTTCTTTGTATTTCAGTGCCTACAAAATGTTAACATTTTGGACACATTGTTGGATGCAGCTTCCCAATTTTTTATGTCATAGAAACATAATCTCTTTCTATGATATATATACACCATTAAAACTTCAAGTACATGGAGCTATGCTGGTGACAAGCAATAGGTTTGAGATATTTAAACAGATTGTATATCCCACTTCCAGGTGAACTAGGCTTAAAGCAGTAGTAGTGACATATTTTCTGTATTACACTAGAAAGAGCTAGAAGAATCTTAGGTTGTAAAGTATATGCTTATACATGCACTAGTTATAACACCTCTTTCTATGGATAATTATCATTATTTTTTCATTCGTAATTGCAGTTAGTGATATTCTTCACTGATGAAATCTATGCAATGAATGTCATTTCTACGTAACTAACTTTACTGTACTTTCTTTATCAGTTTCCTTCTCTGCAATTATTGTGAAAAGTAGATTTTTGATAGGTAATATCTTTGCAACTGTGGACATATTAGGTTTTCAAAGAGTTCACATAATCTGAAGATAACACTCTTAAGAATATACACCTACTATATGAAGCAAATTAAAAAAGATGCCGAAAGAAACTACTAAGTGATAATAGAATATCAACATGTATAAGGCAATAGAGAAGTATAAGATCTATAGATTAGAACCCCTTATAGTAATTGTGTCAAATCCACACCAAAGCCATCAGCTGTTTACACCTAAAGAGAAGCTATACTCAAAGATGACTAAATGCAATCAACGTAATCTTCGTTCATGTGTAAAATAATAATCTCAAATTTACTTTTTCTCCTGAGAATAATTTTGCTAGATGTTGAAGGGTGAAGTCAAGTACTGAAAAAATTATCCAAGAAAGAAAACAGAATAGTATCCAAAGTCCTGACTTATGCAGGTCAGTAACTTTTGGCCACATCCGATTCTTAATCAATAATTGAAATCAATAGCTATTTATCTGAATATTAATAATCCTTTAATAATATTTTTTTTTCATTATTAGTTACTAACACCTTGTTAGGTTAAGAACTGGGTAGAGACTACTCATTTATAAAGGATAAAACACTATGGTGAGCGTTTGTGGGAACAGGGAAGGTGATGGTGAATTAGGTGTGCATTCCTACAGCTCAATGGGTTGTGGAGATGTATTCCACATCCAAGCAAGGAGAGAATCACGGAATCAATTAGGTTGGAAGAGACCTCTTGAGATCATCTAGTCTGACCCCCTTGGTTATTCCTCAGCCTTTTTATGTAGTGCCAAGATCTGCATTTAAAAATCTGCATTAATGGTGTTCTTTTCTCAATAACTGGTAAAAAGTGAGAGGCAGAAAGGAAATGGAGGGAAAAGCTGGATAAGTAACTTGAATCTGAAGCACTGCTGGTTTAGAGGGAGCAGGGAAAAGACATGTGTATAAGGTTTTACTATACATGGAAGTAACTTTGCAATTTTCCTCAGCAGTCGTCCCTAGAGAACAATTTGCTTATTTCTAAAGCAATTTTTTAGACATTGTTTCTTAAATTTATGTGCACCTTTTTTCCTCCCCAATAAAATATTTTATAAGTTTAGTAAGTCCATGGACTGTATTTATCATCCAATATATGCACACTATATGTTACATTAGGGCACAACACTGCACCCAAATTTTACAAACACCGGCCAGCTGATGTACATCCTGTCGCGTGCAATTGCTTATTCATTTAGAGGAAACTGGAGCCTGTGGGCTTTGATTCGTAATTCCCATTTTGATACTTAACAAAATTCTCCTTCTAGTCATACAGTGCACATTTTTCTGATTTAAAAAGATGTTTTCAGAGGTAGGTCACTGTTTTGATGTCCCCTTTGCATGAGTTAAAATGTTCAGCTGGGACCCAAATACTAGAAGTTGTTAAGTGTCTGAAGCAAGATGTTGAGAACTCTTAAATTACTACTCTATCAAGATAGATTAAATGGTAAACAGCACTCGAGCAATCAAAACTCCAATTTCAAGTTTCCTTTTAAAGAATAAAAGGTCCCCAGAAAGCATTTCTGCATTCCTCTTCATCCAATTTTCCCTTGCAATTCAAAAGCAAATATGACTGGTTTGTTATAACAAACTGAGGTGGAGGTGAACCAAAAGATCCTCTCTTAAATGGCAATCATTGAACATACAACCATGAGTTATGCAGTGAACTTAATCTGATCCCGTGCAAGGAGGGGACCTAAACCATTGCAATATTAATGTCACATTGCCCCTCCTGCCTCAGTATAGTAGAACTGACATAAACCAGCTTGGAATGAACTCCTATTAGATGTTAACAATTTGCCATGCAGGTTAGATTCATGTCAGATAAACTCAGAGTTAAAACATCCCATTTACTTGGTACTTTATTTCCCAGAAAAAAATAAAAAGGAAGTTGGGAAAAAGCCACAGAAATCCAATCTGTGAAACATTAGGGGACTCCGAAGAAATTCCTCTTTCCCCCAGGTGTGTTCTCCTGTTTTATATGTCTGAAAAGGGGATGCATACATTTGTAGTGAAAGGGTTCAAGATACCTCAGTGAATAACAGGAGTGGGGAACAAGGATACACAGCGCATTCCTCTGTGAAGGCCTGCCTATTATATAGATAGACATATAGATATAAGTATACGTATATACATACACACATTTTAAAGCTAATGTATCATGTATTTGAATGTTATGAAGACATTTCCATTAATATTATGAAGCAAAATGGAGACACCAGCATTATAACTCGACCTTTTACACAACCCCACATAAGTACTGTTCACAGTTTTACCTACAATAAAGGTACCCTTTCTGTCTTCATAAGGCAGATTTTATTACCTAGTTCTCCTTGTCCCTCATTTCACATCAGCCTCAAAATCTGTTTGCTCCTTTCTCTGCAGACTAAGGTGACAAAGTATCAAAGTATGGGGCTAGCACATGGTCCATAACGTGATAGTAGTTCTTGTTCATGGAATGGCAAATTAGTTTATTCTCGCATTGAATACAGAAGATACTTCACTCAACAGATGGCTATTTAGAGTTGTGGGATACAAACAAGCAAAGGATGGGACAAAATACATGTTATTCCAAAAGGAGTAAGGATGGAGATAGTCCCCTAATTGATTATGTTAATTTATGAGTAATCTATTTAAAGGTTCATGATGTAGCCTTATGAAATGGAAGCAAGTGCATCTATATCAGATTTCTCAAGATGATCCTCCAGGATCCTGGCTGCTTCTTTTATGCTGAAGTTTCTTATTTCTTATTATTTTCCGTGGGAAATAAGCATTCTGCGAAACTGAGACTTCTTATAATTCTGGGTTTTGAGGTATGTTACAAACAAGCTACCACTAAGATGGAGCTGTCTCAGTAAGACATACCAAAATGAGTCTTTCACTAGTAAAAATCTGCGGAAAAAATACTGCATACAATCCAAAGAAGAAGCTGAAATGTAAGATGAAATTTATCTCCTTCAACTCAGATTCTCTTCTCATATTCTCTTATCCTCATTTTGCCCTTTCTTCCTTCTACTCTAGTTTCTTTTCCCCACTCTGTCTCCTCTTAAACATGCTCTGTTTTCTTGCTGCTGGGAGAAGTTAACGTATCATTCTGCCCTTTTCCAGACGTTAATGTTATTTGTGATTCAGATGACTTCAGAAGCCATTGAAAGAAACAATGATATCCACTTTGGTGATACTTTTAAAACACTAGGTTTGACTACTAAAACCACCAGGTTTAAGTTGCCATTTTAAGAAGGTTGAATCAGATTGAACTAACAGATTTTTCTGCATTACATTTAATTTTATTTAACTCATCAGATTAAAATCTTTTAATAGTTTGTCTAAATTCAACCCTCTGAATTTTAAAAATACAGCCACATATTTTGTGTCAGTGATAAAACAATGACTTATTTAAATGGAATGACAAACTATTTCATAGAACATGTAACTACAAAAAATAAGAGAAATGAGGATTTCTTTTTCTCTGTGATGATACAGCAATGGTTCTCCCCATACACTGAATCTAACTAAAGATCACCACTGTCAATAAAGTCTTGAATTCAATGGGCTTCAAGATCACACCTAGTAAGAGGAAATTGATTGTTCACTGAATATTAAAGAATGTTTAATCTACACAATTGAAGACTCAGTCTCAATATAATCAGGTTAAATGAATATGTACACATATACTGGGAAGACTGGCATATTTAATATCAGCAAACCACTCCAAGTTATTAAAGAAACAGGGCAAAATCAGAACTGGATTTGCTTGCACCTGTTAAATCTCAATCCAAATGAAGCCCCAGTCTGGGTTAGTATGTCTTCTTATCCATTGCTTATGTATAACAGTAAATTCTCAACGTCATTCAGATGAGGGGATTCAACTTCTTGACATGGTTTAACACCACCTGGCAATAAAACCACATAGCCACTCGTTCTCCCCCTGGCCCTTTCTCCCCTGCAGAAGGGTGGGGGGAAAAAGGAAAAAAAAACAAAAACGGGGGGGAGGGGGGGTGGGGGGGAAGGGAGGAAAAAAACCTTCATGGGTTGAGATAAAGCAGAAATGGAAAAATAACATTAATAATTAACAACAATAATAATGACAGGGATCACTCTCACCACCCATTGAATTGACACCATCCTGAGCAGTGATTGCAGATTCCTGACCCTTAGCTAACCCCCATTTGTACACTGACCATGACATCTATGGTTCAGAATATTTCATTGGCCATTCCATCATTTTGTCTATGCTTCTATAGGAAGCTGAAATAAGTCTTTTAATAGTGTAAACATCACTTAACAACAACAAAAACCACTAGGTGTTCATTTCACAGCAATCATTAGAAAGAAAAGTAAGTGTTTCCCACCTGAAACCAGGACACTTCTTTATTTCTTTTAAGATTTTTTTTTAATTTGTTAACATCGGTTTTGGATTCCACATCGTCTCTCACCATCATACTATTTTCCATACCAGCACATCCAAATTTGGAACATCTTTTGTTTCCTTTAACTGTCTAGACCATTGCTGAAGGAAAAGCTCACAGGAATAGTTGAGTTTCCCTGTTCTGTACTATCTTGAACTAAATATGATTTGGAAAAAGAAATGTGAAAAACCACATATGACGAGTAGTCTACAAGTCTGCAGTCATTTAGTGAAAAATATAAACATGGAGCAATGCTCTTGAAAAAAACAGAGATGTTAATGCCAGACCACTTTCTTTTCCTCTGAAACAGAAAACAAAAGCATTATTATGCAGACCAAAAAAAAGTAAGGTTTATTTACAGAGGTTCTTCTACCTCACATTTCGTCCAGTTTACTGCAAAGCTTCTGTAACTTTTGTAGAAAATTAAATATTATTACAAGCAGCCTGATTAGTACACTGGGCAAAAATTGATCCACAACTGAGATATTCAATGAGAACTGGATATTAGATTTAACGTGATGCATCAGAAAAACATTCTGGGGGAACTCCAAAGAAATGATGAAGAAGCAATAACTCTTAGAGGACCAATCCTCTATCAGCTTTTTCTTTTCTGTCATAGGACAAGTGTCCTTTCTCTATTGATTTTCCTTTAGTCCAAATTCAAGATCTTAATCCCTGAAGAGTTCAGAAAATGAACACTGTTTCAGTAAGCCCACTTCCAATAATTTTGAGAGAAAGTGTGCGAAGAAGGATAAGAAAAGAAGAAGGGGTAATAAAATGACTAATAAGAAGAAAGAGTTAATCACTAAGCTGTACGTTTATGCCATGGCACGAGATCAAAGGAACGCAACATAGTTGACAAGTTTATCTGTCTTGGTAACGTTCTCTCCAAACCAGCAGCAAATGATGGTGAAATATTTCTTTGCATTTCTGAAGAGAGTTCATCCTTTGGTCATTTGCAAACTTATGTTTGTAGTTTGCTGTGGATGAGAATGCTCTAATTACTATCTTCTATAGTTAACCCAGTTAACTACTGCAGTTCAGTACTGTCCATGCATGAACATTGTTCTAAACTTGTGTGGGTATATAAACAGCACATATACTATTTGCAGAAATCAATGCTGCCATAGAGTTTGTGTTAAAGTGAACAACCAAACCAGAAACAGAAGAAAAGTAGAAAGAATAAACTATTGTCTTCCAAACAGCCAAAATTCAGAAGGCCTTCTGGCTTCTAACAACATACGTTCCTCACAAATTCAATGACAGTGGTTATAAATAGATAGATTAACCTGAAAAACTGTGGTCACTGATTATGATGGATACCCATGTACTAATGGACAAGTCAGTAATTGCATTCTGATTACACCATTACCTTTTCATTTTTTAGAACACAGAAAAGAGACAACAAATAATATGAACACAAATGCTGTTTTTGCTACGTAACAGAACTGGGAGGATGGTATAAGTTAGGAGTTAAAGAAGACTGATTAATTCATCTATCACACACTACTGTTAATTAGTGTACTCTTTTTCTTTGTTCCCCCTGTAGTTCATTCTTCTATTGCATTTACCACAAAACCATCTTTAGAATTAGGCTTATTATTGGTTCTTATTTACAGCTGTATTTTTTGAGTACCCTATAGGACGAACACAGTTTCAGTGCTATAATCCTTTTATCACTCTTCTGGCAGGCCGTATCTAGTTTATCCCCTTTGCCCAGACGTGCCAGCTGTGCCAGCTGCCTGTAATTTTAATGTGAGCTGTCAGAAATAGGGATCTCGGCCATTAATTATTTTGTGAGGAGTTTCGTTGTTGATCCATAAGAAGACCAAGTATTTGTGAGTTTAGCGTCTCCGGGGAGCCCACACAGACCACTTTCCCAGCACAGCTGTACATGAGGCAGCTCCAAACACATGCAATTCCAAATCACCTGCTGCACTGCTTTCTCCCACTAAAAATTCCACATCCACTTGGTGCAACCCCTGGGATGCACAGGAAGAAGAGCACAGGGCTTCATGTGGAACATGGATAGTACATATTGACATGCTTTAAATTTTTCTTTCCCTCACTCTAGAAGGTATGTCGGTCTACAGTTAGGTCTGCGTTGTTCCAAGGTGCAGACATGTAGTTGGTTTTGAGTGTGGCTTGTTTGAATTAATAATGACTCTGGTAGGAGGGCTTTGGGGTCTGCTGAACAAACAGCTGCAACAAGCTACTCACCTCCATTATGAGCAAGAACATGAACTTTGAGAATACTCAAAAACTCTGTGAGGATACAGAGAACTATTTATTCACATAACAGACTGGTCTAACAAGATAAGGCATGGGAAAGAGAATATAACTGCTATTTTCCTTGTAAAATCCAAACCCATTATTTTCCATTAATTCCTGTTGTTTCCAGTTGTTTTCTCACTTGCAGCAGGAAAACTGGATTTCTGTTTAGTCTCTGTTTCTTCTTTTATGCTAAATGAATTCCTCAGCTGAGTTTCCTGAATTTTTTTCATACCTAATGATAACATTTCTTTCTACTGCCGAAGAAATAGAAGTACTTGGAAATCCTGTTCAAAAGTCTCCTATTTAGAGTTCCATTAAAATGAACAAAAATAAACCCGCCTCTCTCTGAGAGATCTAAATGGGGAGTCAGACACCAAGTAACAGGTGAACAAACAGCCAAATGGAGGAAGGAAGTGGGAGGACAGCGAGCTGTCAGCGCAGGTGTTGTTTCATAAATTGTCACAGCCAGCTCAGTAATAAGGAGACAGGACCAAGTAAGGACTATCTCCTGCTTTGTGTTTCAGCAGAATAATTTAAAATAAATAAATAAATCTCTTCTCCAGGATGTTCAATAATAATGTTTTAGTGATGAGCATTTATTTCCTTAAGACCTATAAGCTCCTGCTCTATTGCGCAAGCAAATACAATGATTTTCAGGCCATAATTTTTATGCATTGGTAGCTATATTTTGCTTCAATTTCTAGGGCTAGCTAGAAAACTAATCTTATGTACTGTAAACAGCATTATGATTTTCATATCTAGCTGCATTTGGAACCAAAATAAAAATTAAAAAAAATTTTGGGGTGGGGTGGAGTGAATAGAAATTTTACTTTCCCCCAAAGTACCAAAAGGTTGACACTGGAGTCATTTATATGGGATATGGAGTCAAGTTCATGTCCTAGCCTGACAGACAGGACACTCTTTCTAGGTAAGTGATTTAAACACTGGACTATAGAGTTAGTATATTTAGTTCTCTCTTTCCTGTTGAAGGAGTCCTCTTTTGTATAAATTAATTTACATTGCAGCCACATCAGCTTTTTCCAAAGAAACCATGTAATTTCAAAAAAGTCATGACTATGTCTGCTATCTACTAAAAATACCAATAATAAGAAGAATAACATTAAACTTTATTATCTACTATCTGATTTTACTAAATATATATGTGGCAAACACTGGCTTTTTTTAGTAGTCAAAAATTCTCCTGTAATACTGTTGAGCAATGACTGACAATCATCTTTTACATTTCATTGAATACTAGACCGTGGTAGTTATTTGGATACTCTTTAGAAATGCAAAAAAACCAAACCCAAATCTTGACATTCTTTAGTCTTCAAGAGATTACTTTAGACTATTGGGTAGTTTTAACTCAAGAGAAGTTACATACTCTGTCTAACTTTTATTTATAAACTTTATTACAAACTAGTTCAGATTAATTCCAAATGAAAAGCCTGTGAAAATATGATTGAATTAGAAAACTATGTACTTCTGAGGTCAGGAATTTCCCTAGCTGCTGCTTTTAAAAAACGACAGTCTCATGATTTGAATTCCTCTTATTTTTTTGTTGCATAGCATATACTCGGTCATTAAGGTCTAAATTGTTAATCTTCACAATTAGTAAACAGAATAAATTTTATCGCAATTAAAATGTTTAGAGGGTCTCCTGCTTTGTACGCAGAAATGTTATTTTTGGCTGTGTTCTCTGTGAGTTAAGAGATATGTTTACAGAAACAGCAGAGAAAATACAAACAAAAGTGTTAATTCAATACTTTTTGAAATGTTGGAGTAAAATATACTTTGCAAATGACTATGTGAGTATATTCCCATTTTTCCCAGTTCTATTTATTCCAGTCCTATGCCTTAAGTTTGCAGAAATGTTAACAGTCTGGCCTGATCAATAACCTCTGTGGATTTCTGGACAGCGACATCAATTATTGTGCCGTTTCCCAGTGAAAAACAGCTGCTGATATGATGATTTATTAAGCAGCATGGCTGCCCTGGAAGAAGACAAAAGGCCTTATTCTTCTCTCATTTTCCCATACATGAAACCAGAAGAATTTCATTGACTTCAAAGGAGTTACTCCTGTTTTACTGGAGAGTGAGGCAGATCTGAATCAAGTTTGAGTCCTGTATGCTGACAGGTTAAAGGAAAGTGTATCCATTACACAGTTAGTGTACAGAACAAAGCAGATCTGACCACTCATGTGCTCCTCACTGGGATAAGTTGTTTATTAAAGGAAGAAAGATGTCAAAAAGTGAGCAGATGAGAATATCAATAATATTTCTTCATTAATCATCTGAAAGGTCAGTCCTTAACAACAGGCACCATTGTCATTCTTAAAATCCACCACGAGCAACTAAACTGGAATACCCTTGAGGAAATGGTAACTCAAGCAGGAGCAATGAGTGCCTACGAGGCAGGTGTTTCCTTATGCTTCTGTTTTTAAATTGTGACAAACGATTTATGCAAATCAAAATGACAAAACTAAAACTGACAGGTGAGAAAGAAGTTTTAATTTAAGAGTTAAAAACTGTCTAGTTTCTTAGTCAGACTAACAGCAAAGCTGGGAAAAGGAACTCCCTAAGTCTGGTCCAGCACTTTTTCCACTAGTACAGTCTCTCCGTCTTAACACAGACCTAAAAAGGGAGGACAAATTACTGTCTTATCTTAAAAGCATTACCAGAAAGGCAATTAAGATTAGAATTTCAGTTTCCACATTTTAACAGACTCCAACAAAACTGAACTGACCTGCGTCAATGAAGAATATAGTTCACCAGGAAAGGAGGGATGAAATACTTTGAACCAATACTTTTGGACCAAACTTATGTTCCCTGCTTTGTTTTCTTAAATAATATTCAGCAATGAAAGCTATAGTACTTTGATTTCCAAATAAGATCAATTTCTAAAATTACATATTGATGGTAAATTTGGGCATGTATTTTCCTTTTGTATCATTAGTAACTACTAACACTAAAGCTGGAAGGAAGAAATAGAAGCTGCAAATTATGAGTCAAAAGTTTTTCAGGGGTTTGGATATATCTTTTGCCTTTGGATGAAGTATACTCACAGAATTAGATACACAAACTTGACAAAAATTTGGCTGCCTAAAGTGCATATGCAGTATGCAAGTCTCTGCATGTCATATTTTCTTTAGCGTCCTACTTCTGCGTGATCAATTATTTTCCTTTGCTGATACCTAATATTGCTCTCACTTAAAATTTTCTTTTAAATTTTTTTTTTTTCTATTTTAACCTATGTCTCCGTGGAAATGTTTTTTCTAGGTACTTTGATACTAGAGAAGATGAACAACTACAGAACATATATAGTATAAGATCAATAAACAAGCGCGATCATGGGAGAGATTGTATGATCCTGGCCTCTAAAAACATTTCTGTACTTCAGTGTATGGATACCCTCTTTACACCCTTTTGCAAAGTTGGTGTTGATACGGTTTCTGCAGGGTTTCATTAATTCTTTTTGAAAAAAATGCAGTGCCATCTAATATAATCTTACTATTATTAATAATAAAAGTAATCATGACAAAGACACTAGTAAAAATGTGAAAAAATGGGAGTAAATAATTGGTTTTGAACTAAAAAAATCAAAAACCTTGAAAAGTAGTTTTATCAAATATTTACAGAGGGAAAAAACCCCATCAAATGACAATGCTATAAAAAGTGAGTTCAGAATAGAGGGTTAAAACCAAACAGTGGGAAGAGGGGTTGTGAAGAACAAAGCCTTCAGTCAAGGCAAGTTTCACAGGACCACAGAAAAGCAGGTGGACACTCTAACAGCTTGCTGGTGCAAAACTGAATTTTACTACAAAATACCTAGGGACTAAGAAATTGGTCAGTCCATGTGTAGTGAGAACTGTCTTTATTAAGATCCAGGGTAAGAAGGGTAAAAGGAAATGGGTCAGATATAAACTGATTTTCCAGAGACTTTATCTACTGTGGGACAAAATTCTGCATGTACTTGTTTTATCCAATACCTGTCTTACTGTTTTAAAGCAGAGTTTATGCAGTCTCTGTGGTTGGGCTTTAGAACTCACATACTCTGGAATATTGAAACCAAATTGCATTCAATTTTCCCAGAATTGTATTATTTCACATTAATAAGGAAGAGAAGTAGGCAGAAACAGTCATCTGGGCACAAACTAAACTGCAATTTTATGGATATAGTTGATATTGACAGTCAAATGACAAAGAAGTATACACATGAGGGTTGCAGTCTCATTTCTGATTAGAGAAAGAAATAAAAAGGTATCTAGTACATGCTGCACAAGCATGCACAGCTCTCATCTCTCCGATTTGAAGCAAACATCTGAACTCTGGTCTTGCACTTTCCAAATACATATACTGACCCATGACTCGTTGGCACTCTTCTATTTCTGTTTTCAAAACTAGATGAATAAACATCCCTTGGTTAATCAAGGATAATCTATTAAATATGGAAAGTAGTTATGATTATTTATTACAGTTATTAGACTAATGTTTAAAGGCTGTTATGAAAAGCAGGCCTTCAATATGCTAGTCAGTACACAAACTCATCATGGGATCCTGCTCTAAGGAGCTTATAATTTGCATGCAGAGGAAAGAATTATGGTCAAAGAGTAAATGCCAATTTAGGAGGACAGTTTCTGGTAGTTGTTCTCTTCTCGTGGTATTTTGTTGTTGGGTCTTAGTAGTTGAAGAAAAGATTTGAAATTGATGGTGTAAATTAAAAGAAAATGCAAGTGCAAACTTCCAACCAACCATTTGGTGTGACTCCCAGTCCAACTTACTAGTACTAAATGTACGAGCACACAGGTGGAATAGAAGCTAAAAGGCCAATGAGCACTCTGAACTTTCCCAGCATATCACAATTACAAAACCACATGTGTTAAAGACTGTGGCTGGGTGCAAAAACACAAAAAAACCCACAAAGCAAAATAAACCAGTGCACTTAAATGATTTTTTAATTGGTGGTCTGTAATTTCACTTGGATTCCAATGACAAGGAGGTCAGGAGAGTGTTTCAGGTTTGATTTGAACACAGAAAACCTTTCCTGACTACTGAAATTAGCTGTATAAGTATTGAGTAAAACCTGTTTAACACAAAATTTTTATTGACAATATTCCACTGAAATATTGCAGCAAATTGCAATTATTATCATGTCTCCCTGCAGATTCAGGTCATTACTGGAGAATTCCATAAGTTAGTTAGTGAAAGAAAAGGTTATAATAACAATGTAAAAATGACAAATATTCAAAGAATGATGATGAAACAATAAAACCCAACAGTTTTATGCCAGCAGTAGAGATAGTGGAAGAAACTAATGTGCTATATCTTAGATACCTAAAAATTAAATCCTGAAGTGTGAGTGAGCTAGGCATCCTAGGTCCCGTTCACAGTCAGTGGAGATAAAAGACTGCGTCCAAAGGGCAACTCATCTAATCCCAAGATAAATGTCTAGAAGAGGCCAGAGGAACCAAGTTCTGTCTGTTGTGTATCTCTTCTTTGACTTTAATGGGACCGTAGGAGGATTAACTCAGATTTACTCAAATTTACACTGTAGAAAGCACCAGATAACACTGTGTTAGAGTCTTATAGCCTGTTTTTGCATTATCTTTACCTGCGTATTGGGTCTGCTTGCTAAGTATATGTGAAAGATGGTGTGACTTCTTCCTCTTCTTTAGGAAATGAAGGCTGAGTTGTTCCTTCATTCTGCTGAGGGAAAGGTCTGCAAGTCCATTAACACTGGGTGCTGATAACCTCTACTGGGAAGCATGAAACATCAACATCTTCTTTACCTGCTATTACACAGCAGCATAAAGGCCCAAGGTCACACATGAAGCCAGAAATAACATTGCAAAGGACCCGAACTTGTCTTGACTGTTCACCCAAGACCAAAGTAATCTAGTTAAACCATAAGAGATATATTTGGACATTCTCTAATGTACATAGGCTTTCTCTCACTAGCAATAAACCACAAAGAAATCACATACAGAAACCAGACAAGATTAAACAGTTCAGCAGCAATAACCACCCCTCTAAGCACAAAATACAAGTTGCTGTCTCACTGGCCTTTTGCAATTTACCTTTCTCTGGCAGAAATGATGTCACACTAAATCTATATAAACTGTTCTGAAAATCAGAATCGTAACCTCGTTATAAGCATGAGGTTCTCTTTTTTAGTGTCACCTATCTTATTTGTTCTTTGGTAACACTACTGAAGGTGTATTTTCATCATTAAAACCCTGTATTTTTCATCCATGTTTTGTACTGTCATACTTGCAATGATTTAACCAGAATTGTCCCTGATTTTTGTCTCAGTTTAAATGAGATCACAGTAAGTCTCACTGTTCTACAAAAATGCAATGTTAAACACACACGTCCCTGGACTGAAAACAACTAATGACAAGATCTGTGTGGAAGAGGAAATTATGGTCTTCATGATTAAAGATTTATACAGGCAGCAAGAACACAGTCTCTGCTACAAAAGGTAAATGCAAAATGTGGTTCAGGACCTTACATTGCAATTGGAATCTAACCTAAGAATGAACTTTTATCTCCACCCCAAAACTTTTATTTTTTACGTCAGCCGCTTTCTGGGAAGGTTCGGAGATGTCTACTTTTTAAACCATGGGTGATCAGATTTCCTTCCTAGGGTGTAAATGCTTTATTTTACCAAGGACTTGTGCTATTTATAACTGACACCACACAGCTATTTTCTGACACATTTCCCTCCTCCAGTTTCTCTCTGGTAAAAAGTAATTCTCTGCCTTTTATTAAGCACCTCAAACCATAAGCTCATAGATCAAAGAAAACACAGGGAGTAGCCATGCAGAGATTGCATATTATAGTTAGAAAATGGATTGAGTAAGTAGCTATAGGAGAGGGGTAGGAGAAAAATGGTGTCCATCAGGGATCTGTTCTCTTGTGCTATGTGCCCAGGATCATGCAGGATGTTCTGTGGTACCTGAAGTCCTGGCATCATGCAGTGAGCCCTCCCTTCCCAGCTGGCAAAGCTGTGGAAGTAGCGGTCACAAAATAGCTGGAGGTTAAACTCAGCAGAGCAGCTCCAGGAGTTCATGAAAAGACTTTCGAACACCAGCTTGCTTTATATACGGTATATTCCTCTCCCTGATTTTGTAGCTAAACTTGTCCCAGCAATCCCATAGTACTGTCTGCTAGAGACAAGATGAGACAAGAAGAGAAAAGAGAAGATAAAGAGAGAATGAACCCAACGATACCTTGTATTTGCTACCACTACTGCCTTCCCATGTACTACTGTTTTCCTTATTCTGTCTTTTGGACTGTATAATCTTTGAGACAAGGACTGTCTCTTATATGTTTGAAAAATATCGCTTTGGAGCTCTGAAACAATGGGTATCACAGCAAAAGCAACAGATTTTCCAAAATATGAATCTCAATGCATAAGGAACAATAACTGTGAGAAGTGACAGTGGCAGTGGATGAAGGTATGAAGTTTGCAAAGAGGGAGCAAAAAGACCATGCTTGACATTGCTTGACTGGTCTTAGACAGCTTGGATCATTTGAAGCCCTGGGTTTTGAAGTACACAATGCAGGAAAGAAGATGAACATACAATAAATGCTTTAGCTTGATGCTGAACACCAGAATTTAGGAGTGATTTTTCTGCATCATATCTATTCAGTAGTAACAGGCTCATTCTAAAAGTATGCAAAGATAGACTAAGATTCTGCCTCTACTGACCAAAACTATATTTGCTTCCTTTTCTGGAGTAATATTTCTCTTACACCCAGTACAACTGTGTCTAATAACAATCTACATTTCTCATGATTTTTTATCCAGAAAGCGAGAGATTATAGTACAGCTTGTGTGATTTTAAAAACTTATTCTGTGTCCTGTCACAACTTCTGAGCAATGTGTCAAGCACTGGCACTATCACTAGGAAGAGATCAGAAGGTGTGATCTCATTTACATGAAGCTCAACAGCAAGAGATGTGACTGCTGACACTTTGCTCTTGCAGTAAATTTTACCGCAGCCGACAAGAGTATAACTGTTTTGCAAAGGATGAAACTGCTGGTTTAAACAGTTAAATCCTGCTTAACTGCTTAGTTTCTAAACTGTATATGATACTTTCTTCCAGATATAAGCATAAAAGGGCATATAATTGCCTGATATTTGCAAAAAAATAAATGTTTTACAAGATATCTCTTGCCAAAGCATGCAGAAGTCTCATGTATCACTATGGAAAGGTAAGAAACACAGACTGTTTCTAGAGCAATAAAAGTTTATTTTATGTTCCATTCTCTTTAACAATGGCTGGTATTACTTCAAATCTCTGTTGGCAATAAAAAGGGGCACAAAAATAATCTCCTTCAAATGTGCAAGTCCAGCACACAGCTTTTTATATCAAACGTGCCTGCTTGAAAAAAAATTGAGGCTACCTTCCAATGGTGGCAAAAAGTTGCAGGCAGACTGGATGCAGATCAGAGCTGAGGGTAAGGAAATAATAGACTTATAAAAATCAGTATCTGCACATAGAAACTGCATTCTACAAAAAGCAGCCTGGGGGAAAGAGATCCCTTTGAAACATTTTTGTGCTGAGCAGCACCTTTGCGAATCGAATTTATAGCAGGATCTGCTACGTCAACAGCAGAATATCAGAAAGAGGGAGGACCCTTTTTTGTAATACAGAGTCCACAAAATAACAGGTTCAAGCTGCCCACAAACAAATTTTGTTTCAGAAAAGGATAGGAACCTGCAAACAATGTTTTGTGTTTTGCTGAGTGCATTTACCTTGCAGAAAAATACAACAGACATCAAATTGTGAGCAACTTCTGTCATCAGAATTAATTCTACTCAGGTTGCTATCTCATTCTCTTCTTCCTGAATTCCATTAAAAATCAAAGAATAGCAAGTCAAATTTTTATATTAAAAAATTATGTATAAAAATAATATATATAAAAAAATAAATGTAACACGAAGGGAAAACTGACACGGAAAAACTTTGATCCTGTTTGTTTTGATGCCCCAAATTCAGTCCCATCTGAAAGGGAAGGGAAAGGAACATAGGGTCATGCATTCAAATTAAATGTTTTAAAAAAAACCCAGGGATTACACATAGCTAATGCTATTCTATGCTATTGTCTTAAATAAGTACTGTTCCATCTAACTATCTAACTGTTTTTTTATTAAATTCAGGATAAGTGTGTCTCTACAGAATATATGAGCATATGTTAAATAGTTAAGTATGCAAGACAAGCCTATACCCACGAAAAATCCTGATTCTGTTGATACCTACTTTGGAAAATTTTGCTCTCTGATTCATTTCTATTTTTATCATTTTATTAGATTGCCTAAATTCCCTACTATGACTGTTCTTAAATTGAAACATTGCTAACCTAATACATTAACTTCTCTTTTATCGATATTATTTTAAATTTATACCTCCTTGGTTTGTCTGCACTGCTCAGGATTACTTTAAAAGACTCAAGGCTGATTGTCCCAGTCTAAGAATTTAATGTATAACTAAATTACCATTAAGACTTGAAGACTTAAATATACTTGTCTGAGGTTTACAAGCTGGTTCTCAATTTAACAATATGTAAATTAAAGTGAGTTCTGCCTAACTAATGGACAGGTTAATAATGGAAAAGCAGAAAATATTTATCCCATGTGTTCCCTCCACTTGTTTCATGAAAACTTATTTCTCCCTGTGTATGTTCTCTAAAGGCAAAGTGGTCTTTTGTAGTTACCTATGCCTGAGTCCCAGATATATCCACCCGACTCATACTTCTTCGCAACAGAACTTAAGAGTAACTTTATTTGTGAAAATGTTTTATCTGTAGCAGGCAAATTCTCTAGTAGAGTATATTACACCTTCAGAAGAATGCATTACACTTCAGGAAAACCTATTACACCCTATTTGCACTTCTGTCTTCCCTTTAAATTATTTGAGTTTGAATGTAATCACTGAAGTGTTAGTGATGAAAACCGGTGTTGGGGTTGTTCCTCCTCACAAGGACTACCAGGCTGGCATGTGGTGTTACAAAGCTTTGCCCCAGCTGTCCGAAGTATGCTAATGTTGAGATAGCATCATTGTCTTCTCCTGAATTTTTTCTTCAGATAAGGCATAGGCTTCTTCCTTATGTCACACTTCCCCCACTCTCCAATCTTGCCTCTAATGTTCAAGGATCTTTTCCAGAGGACAACTGATATATCTTTACAAGGTTCCATGCATCTTTATGTACACAAACCATATAGGAAGAGCTATGAGCATACTTTCATTAAAAAATGAATGAAAGTAGTATGTTAATTATTGTTTTACACATTTATACATATTCAACTTCAAAAAAACCCTTATATTTCCATACTCTTCAACTGATGCAATCAAAACCCATAAACAATTACTTTCATGAATATATTATGATCATATGCCCTTCAGTTAGCTAAAGGGAAGTGCATAATTAAACCTAACAGATGCTATCAATAATCGTAAGTCAGTGGGGCCACAGTCAGGCCTTAGATTCATGGTGACAATTACACTTAACTGACAAGGACAAACTGTACTAATTCACAAGATAAGACCAAGTTACTTTTTATTTGAAATTATGAATGTGAAAAAGCCTCAATATTAAAATATTTAAATATTAAAATATTGCTAAGAGAAGTTTAGTCACTATCAATATAAAAAGAATGCCAAAAATTTAGTGATGGAGGATAGAATTGAGTAAAAGTACTTCTGTCTAGTGAAGAGAAGACAACGGACACCTAAATTCTGGTTAATCAGTTCACTGAATTTGAACTTCTGGCTGTATTTCTGGCATGGTAATAGCTACAGTGCTTTCCTATGAACACGTAAAATGTCAGAATTCAACTAAAAAGCCAACTTGATTTAATTTGTTGGGAAAATGTGAAGATTTCTTCATGACTTTTCATTTTTTTATTTGATCACAAATTAGTACAGATTAGCTTTCCCATTGTGATCAATGATACTTGCTATTCATATTCTTCTTCAAGAAGGAAGGAAAAAGAAAGCAGCATTTTTGTTCTTGTGTGTCACATTTAAAATGAATTCATTAGCAGCTGTCAGCCCCCAAGGAAGAGTGTCGACACTGATGAAGACAACATCTAAAGGTTTCATCTTACCTTCATTTATCTCTTGTCCCCAGAAGGTATGAATCCATAAAAAAAAGAAACTCCAGAGTAATGACTGCTTTTGTCTTTTTTTCAAATGTGTTTAGAAAGTAGCTGTTCAGGCATGAGTGTTGGCTCCAAATGTCAATGACACCTGTTTTGTTATACAAAAAAGAACATTGAGAGAGTTACAAGGCTGAACTTTACTGTAGGTCTCTATGCTACTGTTCCCATGAAATATTACTTCCCAACAGAAATGTTGATCTGATTTATTACGTCTGCAATAAAATGTGCATTTCTTTGTTATATAATATTGCAGAAAAATGTTCTTTTTTTAAATTTCAGCACAAAATGAGGCTAAGCAGATATCTTAGGGGAGATGGTTGTTTATGCGAGATGGTTGAAATAGTGAAACAGTTACTATGGCTATAGATAACTTCCCACTGCAGTTTTCAGTAATTAGCATATGCACATGATAACACTGGAACTGCTGAAAGGCCAGTACTACGGCCCAGGGTATATTCCTGGTTTTACCTAGCAACTCAGGTATTAAGCCTTTGAGCACAGAAGTAGCTTAAACTTGGACACCTCGTCCATGATTCATAAGGCAGATGCCTAAGTGTTCTAAACATTAAATGGAGACAATTGCATGTTTTTAGAAGACAGTTAATTCCTTTAGAACATGTTACATTCTTTCCTCTTAAGGAAAATACTAGCCTTACAGAAAATACGTAAGCATATGTAGACAAGCAACTTGAAGGCAGATTTTTGGAAATCACTTTGTTACAGTTCCATATTTAAATTTTAGTTAAGCAGAAATTCTACTCAAGTGAAATTTAGATACATTAAATCTAGAACTAAATATTAGATGATTGTGTGCTATTTTATAGTATTTCCATTGATTTTAAAATAATATTTAACACAAGCAGCAGGATGGAGACAAGAATTTCCCATTCATTCAAGAGTTATTGCTGATGTTCTTACAGAGATTTATGTTATTAAATTACTAATTCCACTTAATAGACAGAATAGTTTCTAGTAACTTCAGTGGAAAATTTAATATGCTGCTTACGTAAGAATTCAGCATTTAATGGAGGATTCTGTCCTTGTAGACAAAGTCAAGGACTATACATTTAGGTAAAAGTTACTTTGCATTCAACATCCATTTTAGCTGAAAATTCAGGATTTGTCATTATATATGCATGCTGTGTTATATATTGTATTTGTATTATATATGAATGCATAGCACTCCTGTTAAGCACATTTGGACAAAATGTGCTGAAGTTAAAGGTCTCCCCATTTGACTTTTTGCTCAGATGAGACATAGTGTTCCCTCTGTTGGAGCTGCCAATTTTGACGACACCTGGTGCAGAGCACGGGAACGCAGCCTCCTCTCCTCTTCTGGCAGTGACGGTTCAAAAGAAGAATGAACACCTGACTTCATGCTTTAAGGCTACCAAGCTTTTCAGATACAATGTTCATATCCACAGAAAACAGAAAAAAAAGAATAGTGAAATGAGGCATTTAAAGTATCTTTTTGAAAACCAGTTGAGAAATCAGGTTAGATGAAAAATAAGGTGGAAATTAGCAAATCATTCACTGAAATAGTATATAAACTTGCTGAAGGTGTAACTTGCTTATAAGAGATAAAATTCTTTATTTATTTAAAATTTCTTACTTACCATTTCAGTTTTCAAAATACTGCAACGTAAAATTTTTTCACAAGTTCTAATTTCATGATTAACATTAACATGATCACTACTGCAGTCAAGCTACAATTGCACATTTACATATCACATTTTCCACTAAAAATGGTAATCGTATTATTTGCTGTTTCTCTAATAATACAACTTTGCTTTTGTTTTAATAGGAGTAATTTTAGAAAGTAATTTAAAATGCTACTGTTCTTTACTTCCAAACCCAAGTAATTATGGTTGTGATTATATTTCCACTGAAAGCATTTGCATAGCTCTTATAGCTTCAAAGAACAGGATTTCTACACATTATACTGATGCAATATGTATTTTCTTTGTTTTCCATGTTTGGAACTGAATATGATATTAACAAAATTAAAACAGAACTGGAAGAAACTTTCAAGTTCCATAACAATGAAGGTCATTGAAGAAAGGAAAGCTCTTTGCACAAACATTATTTTATACAAGCTAAAATTTGCTACATATTCATATTCCGAAGTATTTACGAAGTTTGAGGAGAAGCGTTTATCAATCATAATCTAATTGGCCTCACTAGATTGCTATCATCACTTGGACTGTCATGGAAGAAAGTATTAGTCAGTATGAATACAAATGAAAGAATGAAGCATCCTAAGCCCAAATTCTTCAAGAAAGAAATGGAACCTTTTACATACATGGATGTTATTTAGCTGATTACTATGAAAAAAGATTTTTGAAAGGGTTACTGGCTAAGTCATTCTTTGACATTGTAATTTCTACTTCTGCTTGAAACAATGGCAATCCCTGGAACCAGTTAGTGAGAAATACAGACAAGTGCACCTTGTTATGTAAAAGAGCCCTTCATTTGCCTGCTATAATCCTGCTTATGCATCTGTATGTAATTACGAAAATGGCACCTAACTTTGAACTTTGAATCCCATGAGAAGCACTGGTGCTCCTAGGTGCCAAACAAAAATAAAGATGTCAAACATATGTTGGCACAAATACACCCTTTCTTCTCTTTGTGAATCCGAACTATCCATTTTGCTAGTGGCATCTGGAGACAAGGAAAAAATGCATTTTGAAGCCAAAGTTATAACACTATGGCTCCAGTTTCTTCAGTAATATGTAATTCTACCTACCCCACCCCTTTTTTCCCCTCTTAAAATCTACTGATTGCATAGTTAAATTTAAATATGTCCAAAAAATCTTATCCTAATTTTTTATCAAGTTTAGACAGATGCTATCTAAATACCTATTTGGTACTTTGCAAATCAGTTTAATCATGAAGGGGGAGACAGAGGAAAATGGGGATGCTTTGTCACCTTTACTTTAATCCTTATTTATGTTTTACTCCTTTATTTAATTCTGCAAATGTAAATCCGTCTTTCGTATCTGTTCATATGAAGATATCTCTGTCACGAGAATACTAGCATTTTCAGGTGGATTTGGAAACGATCCATTCTGTTTTGCTGACAATGTTGAATGCCCACTGTACCAGAAAAGAAAGCCCCACTATTACTGGACAGATTAATCTTAATCTGTCTATAGTTCCTTTTATTATTCAGCACTCTCTAGAGGAAAAGAAAGATTAAATAAATCTCCTTTCTAGATAAGAGTGTAAAACTTCCACAGAAAATTGCACATTTGCAATTATCACGACAAGACCCCCCTGTTCTTCCCCTCACCCAATTCTTTCAAGAGGATTATGGCTACCTTTGAAGTAGCATTTATAAGGGTGGAGTCCAAAATAGGTTAAAGTTAATGCTGCTCCCGCTTGAAAGATTTTTGTCCTTTTTATCACCTTCCCTAAGAAAATGTCCTGCCATAACAGGCTTTCTTGTGGCATCATTAGCTCTTAACAGGTGGCTAGCATTTGCCACGTGTTTTTCAAACATAACCCCTTTGCAGAGGTTGAGGATCACAAGAAAATTGTGCTACAGAAGGCTACATTTAAAATGATGCTTATAAGTGAAACATTACTCCAGGGAACATTTAGGGAAAGCCAACAGTCCTGGGCAATGGTCATTAAGATGCTGCTCTGGAAATTGAACATAAAATGCACAATCACACAGTTGATTATAACTCACGCACAAAAAAATTACATTAAAAAAAGCAGTACTAGCCACAGAGTTTTAGCAGAGTGCAGTGAGTTTGCCTCTGTACTACAACATATAAAGATTTAGTCTGATTTTTCTTGCTATCTTGCAGCACAGGAGTGTAAAAAATGTTTGGTTGGGTTTTTTTGTTGTTTTTTTTTTTTTAAATTAATCTTACTAGGCATGGTAGACATCACTTTTCCTCTTGGCTCAGTATCTGTAAAGGATGACTTACTTAAAAGTTAGCTATTTATTGCATGTACTTTGTTTTATTGTTGCTTTTAGTGTTTTCTGTTGTCATATTATATGTAGTTACTACATGCTAATATTAGCCCCAGTGCCTGTGGCCTAAAGAGAAATTGTTATTAGATGACATAATGGCTTCTATTTAAGCTGACATCTCAATAATGCATTACATCTCTATTACACTGGAGTCCAAACAGTACTCTATAAAGCAAGCCTTCTTTATATAGTTCACCTGCTGATGTGAAAAGAGAAGCTGCCTGCATGTTTGGTTACGAGTGATAGCTGCACACCACTGAAGAACAACATGGTAATTGTTTCACAAAGTTGCTTAATGACATATACAGAAATCTTAGCAAATTTCATTAAATTCGCGCAAGTTATGTGTGTCTCCCGGGAGAAAAGGGGGGGAAGAATTAATTCCAACCCTCTTTCTCCCAGGAGAGCTTAAAGAATTTTAGCTTTCTTCATAACAATGGCAACATATGCAGTTTCAAGGGTTTTCCAGCTATTATATGCAATCAGAAAAAAACCAGGATGAGAAGCTTGTTGAACAACATCTTTTATTGCAATTTACAGGGAAGATCTGGATAGGCTGGTGAAGCTAATGTCTGTCTTATAGAAGACAAAGTATAAGGCTCTTGCATAATTGAGAATGCCTTCCCAACATAACTGAACAAATTGTTTTCTTTCAGTTACCGATGAATAAAATCCATTTATTTTTTTGACTTTCAGCTGCTATGAAATATGTCTGAGCGTTTCACTGGGTGAGCACACTCTTGCATGGGTGTTTCAGAGACTTCCTGTGACACAGTGTGCTGGCACTACAGCATCAGGAATTGTGGGAGGGAATGCCTTTGAACTTCCTTCTCTCTTGTTTGACCTGAACACCTGCATCCTGGATGGTATCTCTCCAAGTTCGTCATGACAGTTCAATAGGAAATGGCGATCATAACAGATTCACTGAAGTCCTGCACACCACAAGGAAATCAGGGCAGGTCTCACATGAGCAATAGCTCTTTATGCTCTGGTCTTCAAAAAAGAATACTGTGAGTAAAAGAATTTAAATAATTGGTGTGACTTTAACAAAAAGCAGCTTACCACCTCTGTTAACTTTTTTTTTTTTTGCAAATGCTGTCAATTTGCTATAAGAATAAAGCTATGTGTTACTATATATTTTATTTTTATATACATTATATATAACTATATAACTTTTGAATTAAGGCAGATATAACTTTCAAACCACAGTCCTTTATGCTTCATGTGGGACAAGCCATTAACTGCAGAATTATTTATCATCTAGTAGGTCTGAGTCCAGTTTCTTGCTTTTCTGAATTTGGAAAGTGCACGTAAGATTTCTGAGACTGATAAAAGAAAATTGCACAGGTAGTTAAACTATCCCATCGAACCAGGAAGTGAGCATGAAGAGGTCAAAGAGAAAATACAGGACAGATGGATAATAGCACTGACTTTTGCCCAAGGGGGCAAATATAAATTTGGATGTATGTACTGAGTGAACTGGAGAGACAGAACATTTGTCTGCCCTGGCAGTCTGAAATTTGCTAGTAAAGTAACCACATGTCTAGCCAGGGAAAATTCAAGGTGAATGACACAGTAAATGACACCTGCCAAGATCTTCAATCATTCTCTGGAGGTTCAAAGTTCCACAGCAATGGTTTGATATGGTATTTGCTTTGGGGGACTGGATTTCACTGATCATGAACTGCCCTTATACATTATAACTGTCTAGTGCTTTTTGAAGACTGTATGAAACTTTTGATTCATGAAGCAATAATTCACTGTTCAAATGTTATAAAATGTTTGAATCTTTAAAACAAGATAAAAACATTTTCAGGATGATGTCTGAGAAAGGACGTTAGACAAAGCATGAGTACTTATTTCATGATGAAGTAAGAAATATAAAATGTCCCTACTATTTCTAAGGATATGTAACTTGCACTCAGTTACATTTTAACATTATCAAAAGGACAAATGTTAGCAAAATGCCCCAAGAAAACCAGTGTCCTTTTGAACTTGTTATATAAAATCTCAATATTTTTAAAAATATATGTATTTTGTTTAAATAAAATAGTAAAGAACAGTTGCATTTCATTTATTCTGCCAACAATCTTCAGTTATATAGAGACAGAAAGGATAGAAATGCCTGAAGCTCCTCAGGTACACGGTTCTGCTTTAGTTCAATCTGTAGTCCAACCTTAGCTCACTGAAAAAAGTCTTTGCAGACCTTTGTGTGCTAATTATAAACCTTCAGAAGCATTACCATATGTCCAGGGCAGTCCAGGCACAGAAAAATACAACAGATCAGTGGATGTAAGGGTACAGTTAGATGATACGGCTGAATTAATCCTTTATCGTCTTGCTGACAAGTGGGTCACATTCTACTTTCCCCATATTTCCCATGTTTCCACATCTAAACTATTCATATTTATATATTCTTAACAACGTATATGAACTGCACACACTAAATTGAAATTTGCCTTAAAAATTTATATTTTAGTGTTATGGTCGTTCCTGGTATTTAGTGGATTTATGACAAAATGAACCAAAATCACTATTTCAAAGGTCCAGCAAAAGGACTGCATAGTCCCATGCACATTCTGAGAAGAGATTATAAAAGGGATGTTCATGACATGAGGTAATTCCTCCCACAGTGGTAACCTTTAATGAGAAAGGGGTAACAATGAACATGCTCATTTGCACTGAAAAGTTAGTCTAAAGAAAGTTGAGGCATGGATGTAAACTAGGTACTCTGAACTCACTCCTGCTCTGCCTGATGTGCTTGTATCTCCCAGGGATTACCCAGATTTCACCTAAGGAGACTTGTCTCCTACACTGACTTATGTACTGGGATATGCCCTAATTGAAAACCAGATGGGATAAGAATTTAGACATTCAGATCAAGGAAGACACATATCTCAGAAGTCTAAGTAGGATAGGGAGGATTTTTCCGAACTGCTCCCCCAAATACCTTTCCAAGAGTGTCTCACTGTGAAAGTCATTGAGAGCCATTTGTGTGTTAGCTGCTTTGCTTTCTTAATTATTTTAATCACTATTCTATTGAAATAATTCAAATTCAGAATTGTTTTAGAATAACTGTTTAACTATTGGGAAAGAAATAATTTTTTAGAATACTTCCTGCTTCTCTCTTTACAGAGCTTAAATTCAGCTTCCCTCAGGTATCCTCCCCCACTGATGACATTTTAAATACCCTGCTCTGAAAGTGAGAAACCCCAACCGAGAGAAAAAAAGCTACTTCCTAATCTTCTTTCAGTCAACTTACAGGTTTACTTTTGACTTGCTAAACACCAAAGCTTATAAAATAAGGATGGAATTAGAAGATATTTATTAGAGATTATTTTAAGAAACTATTTTTATATTCAAAGCAGGTGAAGACAAAGGGTTCACAGAATAAACATAAGGAAATAAAATAATTTTAAGTACATATCAAGACACACACAAGCCTGATCAAAAGTAAGGGGCAAACTTTTACATTTACATTACATACATTTACGTTGCATACATGTACATTACATTTACAAAAAATGTAATGCGTTCAAAGAGAAGATAACTGCAGAATCAACTATGGAATTGCATATGGATGTAAACAGATACTCACTTTATGGTATATCAAAGTTTCTTATTTTCAACTTATTTACTAAGAAAGAAACTTGCAGGCAAAGATTAATCATGTTTACAAGTACTTGCAGAATGGAAAGCACTGGATGTTACGACTGAAATTACCTGAAAGCTCTTCCCTGTTTATGTCTTTCCATTTCGCTTTTGAGGAAATGAAAACTCTGCCCCTCTTAACCTCTCTGTGACGAATTAGACAAAGTCTCAGCAAAGCAACCTATGTGCTTCTGGAGTTTTCTCTCTCACACTTTTCTGCGACCTCCCAATCCCTATGATGCTTTGTGGGTAAGCAAATCAGCAAACATTGGTCAGGGTGTTTATCTCTTTCTTTCACACTATGGTTACGTTACACATATGCTTATCCCGTCACTGTTAATAACAGTTTTGTGACTACCTTGAAGGTATTACTTTTTATCTATTGTTTCTTTCAGATTGTGATTTCCAGGTAGTTCTGAGAGATGCAGATGATACTATAAGATCTCTGCAAACTCTTCTAGTTCTCTATCCAGTTTTCTGAGATCTTACACACTTTCTGCATACATTAATATATTTCATTAAGAATGCGTGATTTTCACCACAGGAATAAAAAATTACCAAAAAACCCAAAACCTCAAAATATAGTCTTGAATAATACAGAGTTGGAAATTTTGCATTATTGAAATAATCAAACTTTGCAAATATACCGGCACAGGTTGCCCAGAGAAGCTGTGGCTGCCCCATCCCTGGAGGTGTTCAAGGCCAGGCTGGATGGGGCTTTGAGCAACCTGGTCTAGTGGGAAGTGTCCCTGCCCATGGCAGGGGGTTGGAAATAGATGATCTTTAAGGTCCCTTCTAACCTGAACCATCCTATGATTCTATTATTCTATGATTCTGTGATAAATTCAAATTTACATAGTCACTGAGAACCATTGTTAACAAGTCTGCTCTGCTTAACAGAATCCGTCTACAGTCTTCGGCACAATTTACTGTACTACGGTAATTAAAATAGTAATGGAACACTGATCAAACTTGCAAAAATAAAAGACTGCCATAACACAGAAGCTCAAGTGAAAGGCTGGTTGCAAAGAGCATAAAGCTAATAGAAGTTATACTGCAATTACAAGTAGAAAATAAATTCCAAAGGAATTATCAATGTGATTTACATCTAATTACAGCAGCAGAGGTCATCTTGCTGTTTGAAAAGCTGCACTGAACTGGCAAGATAAAAGGTACCACACATTTATAGTAGGGAATTTAAAACAAGTAAAATGCTATTTAAAAAGTAAAAGTTTTCAAGGAGTACAATTTATGTCTTCTATGTTAGAACTTCCAAACAAGGCAGGTGTTTCCTGAAAAAGTGTACAAGGTACAGGCACTAGAAGTAGAAGAATAATGTAAAAATTTAATGTATTCAAAGTTTCATTGTTTGTAAACACTGAGAAATTACTACTAGGGTTTTCAGGTTTTCTGGACATTTTATAGTCAAACATGGACTGTCAAATGTTATTTGTACACTGAATGTTTTAAGTGTTAAGAATTTGCAAATAACATCTGGAATCAATAACCTCTTGGGTTAAAAAGAATTATTTTCTGTTATCAACAGTTAATGTATTGTTAAGCTTTGAAATTACTACTTGTTTTTACACTTTATTTATTATTATCTTTTGAGAAAATTCCACCCAATGTGAATACCACACTTGAACATTTTATATCTTGCTCCCTATAAATCTACTTGTGCTTCCATCCACATGCTTTGAGGCACCAGGAGAGAGAATATAAAATGGCAAATTTTTTCCTTGGGACATGACATCACAGAGCCATGGGACCCCAGTGCAAATTGGGGTTGAAGGACCTCTGGAAGTAATTTGGTCTGAGCCCCTCAAACAAGGGCTAACATCCTAGTGAGATCTGGTGACTCTCACCTTCATCCAGTTGAGTTTTGATTTTCTCTAAAGAGGCACATGGCACAGCCTCTCTGATGACCGAATCCAACTGGGCTTTTAACGTTACTTGAACTCAACAAATAGATCCCTTCCATTGGCCTTCTCTTTCCCCAGCAGTTCCCTCATCTTCTCCTATGCTATCTGTTTCAGCCCTCTAACCATTCACCATCTAGTGACTTTCCACTGGTTACACCAGGAAAGATAACATTTACAGCAACAGCGTGTGGAGGCATCTCCCAATCCAGCAAAACTGAAGCACAGGTAGGCAGAGGGGAAAAATGATGCACAGCTCTTTTACCATAGTCCCATCAGCATGGTTGCTAAGAGTACTGGAAGACAACATGACTACATATACAGCCTGCTCTTTATATATTTATATGTATGCACACATGCACATTTATTTGCATATTCCTGTGCTTATATTGATCCACATAGATGCGATAAACTAGGGCTTTATTTTTATCCTGTGTTGCATAAGTAGTATTTCTATGGCAAAGTATGGGAATACTGTGGTGGTAAAGACCAGTTCAGGTAAAGTCACCGTTCAACTGATAAAGCTTTCCACATATCTTGAGTGGTGCTCCTGAGCCTGAATCTTACTCCACTGTCAAAACACTGCTGTGACAGGACTTTTTTTCTTCATTAAAACTATAAGCCTTTTTTAAGCCATCTGTTCACCTGTCTTCATTGTTAGCAAAGCTCAGCTTGCCATCTATGTCCTCTACAGGCATACTATAATTCAATGACAGCTAGAAAGCTAAAATTGCTCTTGACATATAGCTAACAATAACCATAGATATGTTACTTCATACCAAGACAGTGACATGACTGTAACAGAATGAAGACAAACTCATTGCTGACCACTCATTTTTCTCTAAGTAATCTGAAGTTCACATGCTTCCTTGATTGTCTCTTGAGACACATGTTTTGGGGCAACAGCTCAAACCTGATCAAGAGGTTTCTGCCATACAAACCTTTAAAGAGTGCTGTAAATCATCATGGAATATTTCTTTTCTTATTTTGGTCCTGTAATTTAGTTACTACTTCAATATTGCCCCTGAAATTCATTCTCTAACACAGTCAGCAAGGAATACCTTTCTGCAAGGAATATTCAAAAATTTAATTATCGTGAACTTTTGGAGGATATAAATTTGGCTCAAGTCAGAATGATAAATCGGATACATTATTAAGTATGCATGTGTATGGAAGTAGAGGCCTTCTGAGGGAATAGTAACTGCATGGCTGAAGATAACACAACAAGCACTTAATAAGGGCACATAAATGTATTGTAAAGTTGGTCCTACCAGTAACCCTTTTCTAAGGATGAGAATCGTACATGTTAATATTTTCCTCTCTATTTCTTTCATTAGAAACTCCATTTGCTCTGCAAAATTTCTTATTTAAAACTTATTTTCCTTTTGTTCAGCAATACAGATGGCTACTGAGGTCGTTTTGAAACCTGCCATGCCATTATTAGTTAAATGGTTGTGACATCTTGATTAAAATAAAATTGCAAATAGTAGCATAGTTCCTTTATTCTCATTCATCTTCAAGCATTGTCCTCCTCAAAGAAGAAATTATGTTTTATGATTAAAATGTAAACTGTATCAGTACTATATGTGCAAGATTAGTCTGGAAAACTTTATGAGGTCATGGTATAAAATTCATGGAATAAATTTCATGTTAGTCAGTTGAAGGAGGCCCCTTAAAATCACCCCTGAATTGAACTGTTTATTCAATTTTTATTTCGAACCGTAGAATCATGGAATGTGTTGGGTTGGAAGGGACCTTTAAAGGTCATCTAGTCCAACCCCCTTGCAGTAAGCAGGGACATCTTTCACTAGATCAGGTTGCTCAGACCCTCATCAAGCCTGGCTTTGAATGTCTCCAGGGATGGAGCCTCCATCACCTCTCTGGGCAGCCTATTTCAGTGCCTCACCATCCTCATTGTAAAGAACTTCTTCCTGATTTCTAATCTAAACCTACCCTGCTCTAGTTTAAAACCATTGCCCCTCGTCCTATCGCTACATACCCTTGTGAACAGACCCTCCCCAGCTTTCTCGTAGGCCCCCTTTAATGACTTCTTTGACTTTTTAATGACTGCTTAACTTTAATGACTTCTTTGAGGAATGCACATCCAAGTGTCCTTAAATCTATGGCTGCCTATCAAGGAAGGGGCAGGCCAGCTAAGATATTGAAAGCAATTACCACATTCTACAAGCTTTGTACCTTCATTTTCACGTAGCCCCTTACAGTTCAATGTACACTTTTTATTTGTTTCATGACCAATAGGGTTGCATTTGTCCAAAGAAAATGAATTAGCTACTACCCTTGCCAGTGTCAGAGAAGGACTAAACAACCTCCTGACCGCAGGAGCTGACAAGCATCATAGAATCATCATAGAATGGTTAGAGTTGTAAGACACCTTAAAGATTATCTAGTTCCAACCCCCTGCCATGGGCAGGGACACCTCCCACTAGACCAGGCTGCCCCAAGCCCCATCCAGACTGGTCTTGAACACCTTCAGGGATGGGGCATCCACAGCTTCCCTGGGCAGCCTGTTCCAGTGCCTCGCCACCCTCACAGTAAAGAATTCCTTCCTGATATCTAATCTAAATCTACCCTCTTTCAGTTTAAAACCATTACCCATTGTCTTATCACTACACTCTCTCATAAAGAGTCCCTCCCCAACTTTTCTGTAGGTCCCCCTTAGGTACTGGAAGTCTGCTATAAGTTCTCCCCAGAGCCTTCTCTCCTCCAGGTTGAACAACCCGAAATCTCTTAGCCTACCCTCATAGGAGAGGTGCTCCAGCCCTTTGATCATCTTCATCGCGCTCCTCTGCACTCTTTCGAACAGGTCCATGTCCTTCTTAAGTTGGGGACCCCAACAGGAAACAGATGCATAGTAGAGCACCTTTTTAACCCTGATATTAACTTCACATTGTTAGATGAAGCCCAAAATACTCTTGTCACTCAAAACATTAAATTTTTCAATGAAAAACACAGACATTTTCTTTTCTTTAGATTCATAAAAGAAGTCAAGCAATTTATCAACATTACCTTTTAGATTATCTGTGAGAAATAGCTCCAAAAGAAACATCAGGCAGAAGCAAATGTCCTTTGGAAAAAACAAAATACAACACTGAGCTTCCTAATATTCTTATGGGTATTTTTTAAATCATAAATTCTGCAGTAATGCCTCCTTTCATGTCTACAGCATGAACGTGGCTTTGAATCTCCAAAGACTCAGTCAAATTATTTGCATACTTATCTAAAGCATATTTGACCTTAGACAGAGTACTCTTTAATGCACAAATCTGCATTATGCTTCTCTCTTTTCAGCATAAGCAGTCTAACTACAAATTATTGGACATTGCCCAATATGTAGCTGGAAGAGCAAAATGTAAGAAACAGCTTTTGTGCAACACTGATGAGAGAATGTATTCTTACTTTTTGTTACTGTGTGTCTAATTGAGGGAATCCCAGATAAAATACTTCCAGGTATATTAAGCATCTAATTTTAATTACTCTGAACTTTGAGTAAGGTAACTGATAGAACATCGAGGTACCTAAGTCTGAAGATTTAAAGAGCTGGTATTTTAAATAAACAAAGAATACAAATGAAACAGAGATGAAAAGAAGTAACAAAACATGTCACACTACAATTAATTGCAAAAACCTAGAACAAAAAATAAAGAATGTCACTGCATCATAATTTTGGTTTTAGTGTTTTACCTCTTGATGTTCACTGCTTCTCAATAAATATTCACTGTTTCTCCATAAATATTCATTGCAATAAATTTGATCAGTAGCTATTTTCCCACTCTAAATGTAAAAGGCTAATGTGTTTTCTTGAATCTCTTGTTTCTTGAGCGATTTTTTTTTTCACATGCACATACAATTCATTAAATATTCATACTCTATCTGCCACATCCATGAGAAGAACGGAATCCTGCCATATGTTTAAAATGCATTATAATACAAAAGGTCATGAAAAGTTGTCAGTTTTGTAATACTGTCACTTTTTTAAATGTGTGCAGTACATTTCACCAGACATATAACATATGTGGTATATGGAAAACTTACATTGTTTCCTTATGGATATCTCTGCACTCAACAATCTTCAAAAAGATGACTCAAATGACTTAAATGTAATAGATTAGGATCATTTTACAGACTGGCTGGTAGCATTAGGAACTGGAGCAGACACAAATGGACTGCTCCATAAAGTGGCTGAAATTACAGCTGCTATAACTTATAATGGGACCCCAGGAATTTCAGTGAACCATTTCTTCTGTGAAGGCCAAACGATGGAAGTCATTTCATATCAAGTCTTTCAGACAAGCACAAGGAGAAATGAGATAAGCACTAATGTGGTATGGAAGATCAGTGCTCACCATATTTCAAAGTGCTAGCCTCCAACAACAAAATACATATTGGAGGACAGGAAGATTAAATATTTTCACCCCTGTGCTAGACGAGAACCTTACACCTTCATGAGAACCAAGGTTCAAATACATCTCTGCAGCATCCTGTTGCCCAGCTTGAGTCCTGTGTAGGCAAGTACTTGCTTATGAAGGGCACCAGACCAGAGTCATTAAAACCCTTGACCACCATTGTGTTATGGTCTCCATGGAGCACCACTGTCCTCTTCTGGGATTTACCCGTTATAGGGCCGTGCAGCATTATGGGTATAGGTTCCATATGACTTCCTTCCATATTCTCCTTAAGAGACCATTACCTGGTAAGTGTCTTACTCCTCTTGGACTCTTGAACAAGTGACTGTCTGCTCAGAACCTGCTATTTCTTTAGTCTATAGTTCTATTTTTCCTAAATTGCCTCATTATCAACTGCTTAATTGTGTAATTGATTCCACATACTTCAAATTAATGCTCTTGTTGCTTCTCTGAATGTTTAATTACCTTACTTGTTGCAGCGTTGATTGTCCTCCCGGTTAATCATTTATTCCCCAGTAAATTTACTAGTTGCTTATTTATTTTCTTCATCCCACTCTGTTTTATCTTCTAATGCCAAGTCCCTGACCTTCTTCTGTACTTAACAACTTCCTTTACCACGTTCCCACATGTCTATTTTTTAAAATTTTTTTTTCGTCAGTGTAATTTTGGTCTTTCCTTACTACACTGAATATATTTTGCTAGCCCTCAAACACATTTTTTCACTGGCTGAGAATCATTTGTTATGACCTCCATAGCATTCTTTAAGCAACTCTTTCATTGTTGACTCATTATTGACTTTGATGACCTTTTCAGAACCTCCCTGCTCTCATTATAAAGTCTTGAGAGATTATGTTCTTGGTAAATTCTCTTCTTGTCTTGTTAGTTTAGGTGCTTCTATCGCTTTTCCAGGGTCTAATTACCAGGGGATTTCTGCAAGCCAGATTTTAAAAAAGATTTTGGCAGCCAAAACATTTCTTTGATGAACTGACAAAGTTTGGCCCAATTTTTAATTTCCTCAGCCATTACAAATTGCAACAGTAAAATCTATGTTTGCTCTGTGTCTCACATGTATTTGAAAAACTTTAGAAATGTGCTTCAGCAAACTGTAAAGGATAGAGAAAGCTAAACCAGTATAAAATAGAAGATTCTCACATAGCTATATAATCAATTAAAATACAAAAATGAGTGAAGCATCAGTTTTCATGAAAAAAAATATTATAGGTGGATTTCTGCATGAATGTCTGTGCCTTTCCATATTGTTTACATATATTCAGAAACTATGTGTAGAAAGAAGTGACTACTGAGACGATAAAGTTTACTGATGGTAAATTATTCAGGGCAGTAAAGACAAAGGTCTGTGGAGCAGAACTGCTAGAGAAAGTGACTGAACATTAGAATGGCAGACAAAATTCATTGCAGATGGATGCACTAATTCATTAGTGGTGCACATGAGAAAAACAGTTCTGACCTTGCTAATAAAGTAATGGTCTCTTCTCCCCCAGGGACAAGATCTTAGAAGTATGATATGTGTTTCTATGAAAATATGTTCTCAGTGATCAGAAGTAGGCAAAAAATATCAAAATTATTAGGAAAGGGACAGAGAATAAACCAAAGAGAAATCCTGGATCTGAATCTATGTGATGCTCAAGCTCCCTACTCCTTCTGGAAAGACAGAAAAACTAGAAAGATTATAGAGAAGGTTCAATATATAAAAGAATTATATAGAGTAAAACACAAGAAAAAAAGACAAAACCCAACATAATAGAAGTTTATAAAATCATGAGCAAAAGGGAAAAGGAAATTCTGGAGTCACTGTTCATTGAGTTAAAATGAACAGAAGATGGTTTTTACTTAAGAAAGACAATTGCTGGCTGAAGAATCCCTGATACAAGACATATTTAAAGCTGTGTAACTATTTGGGAGAAATATTCTATTTTTCCCATGTTACTATATTCTCCCCTAGGCATCTGTGAATTAACCATTATTGAAGACAGGTACTCACCTAGATGTACTTTTAATCTAAGATGGTTTTACTTGGACTTACATCTTGATATGCTTCCTCATCTTAACTCATATATAAAGTTGAAAAATAAAGTTGAAAATTTTGAATTTAGATTTCATAGGTTCATTTGCTAAAGGGGTTTGTTGTTGGGAGTTGTGGGGGAGGGGGTTGGGTCTGCTTTCTTTTTTTTTTTGCTTTCTTTCATTTCTTTTTCTGTTTAGATTAGGAACAGGATCCACAGGAAAAAGCACAAAAGTTCTTCATATTTTTATGCTTGACTTCCATCTGTGATCACATGGTGAGGCTAATCAAGGACAGGATTCTATGAATATAAGACAAAAATAACTCTGCAGAGTGTTTCTTTTTGTCTTTGAGATACCTAGGTTGAATTTAAGGATTCAGCTGCAGGTCTAAGATCTTGTGGTCTTGATTTTGAGAAAGTACATAGAACCCACAGCTGTTAGAGAAGCCACCCACTGGCGAACTCACTACTTCTCCAATTACTTCATCGGCTATTATTGATTTAACAGGGAGAGACTAGTCTAAATTATAAGTTCTAGTAATTTTCTCTAAAGTTAATCTTCATACATTAATTTTTTTAATAAATGTGTACTTTTCATCACTTTCTTGCAAAAAATATACTGAATGCTTCAATTTGCTCAGTGATTCTTTGGCACTTGCTTTAACCAAAGAAATGTAGACTCCAGCTAAATTGTTCAAATAATTGTCAAAATGCACAAGTTATTTTCCAGATTCCTTTCATTCCTTTCATCATTACCTAGTGATGCCAACTGCAGTTCAGAAAAAAAAAAAACAGAACAGAATAAATTCTGCCCTCTATAATACTACTACAAGCCTGCAGTTTTTCTACTGATCTCAACTTGGATATAAAGCAGACCAGAAATTTGGTCAATTAATATAATGAAAATATGATAGCAATGAGTTCAGGAAAGCTTCACATTTCAACACAGCTTAGTGCAAATGGATGGATAAGGTTTATGTTGATTATCAAACAAATCTATTTAAGAACCTTACCTGAGACCATGTTTCTGAGTACATGGGAATTCCCCCTCCGCAAATCACATATTTCTGTGTTTCAGCTTCTTTTTCATTGAAAACTGCTTTAAATATTCCTGGGTTTAACAATATAAAATATCCAACAATTGTATATATTCATATTCAATTATCAAACAATGTTTTTCTGAGGTTTTGAAGCCGTGACAAACAAAACGGTCTATTTCTAATTTTACCTTATGCTATGCCCCAGACTAGTGTTTGAGTTTTCATAAAAATAAATAAACAAAAAAAATAAACAAAAAAAATTGTCAAAAGTCATTGAACTGACATTTGCTTTGAACTATGACAAAAATTTCCTAGCAGTCAGTGCTTTTTTTTAAATTTCCTTGTCCATGAAAACTCAGAGAATATGTAGCCATTTTTTGTACTCATTTCCTGAGTCAGCATCTAGAAGATATACTGTCCTATGTGACATTGCTATCCCCAGCAGTATACTCTGCAAAGTCCACTATAATTACCTTGCCTTTCTAAGACACATGCTATTTCTGATTAGTGAATCTATTTCTGAGTTGGTTTGGAGCCAACGGAGAGATCACAGCGATATATAAACCTGATCCACAATGAGAGTTATGGCTCAAAATTTGCCTCTCAAATGAGTTTCCTGCATCATTCTAGGGGGGAAGCAGAACACAGATGGTGGTTCCAATCAGAGGGCTTGTCCCTACAAAGATCTCATGGATCTTATGTCACCCAGGAAGAAATCATCGTGCATACAAATCAGTTCTAAACAGAAAATCTCCAGAGAATGGAGGACCTTAAAAAGGCTTTCACTTGCAGATACGTTTTCTGAAGCACCTTCTGATATTAAGATAACCAAAATCCACCTACTTCAGACACACTTACATTACTTCTCTGTGACAGAGGAAGGAAATTCTGGAAAAAACTGTGTGCAAAACTTGAGTGTTGATACATAGATACAAAAGGTAGAAGGAACCAATATGACATCATCCAAGAAGCTTTGAGTGACCCAAATTTTTATCCTTAAAAATTAAACGTGCCTGCCCGATCATTGCAATCATTATCTGGAATTCTTTAGGGGAAATCATTTGCCAGTGGATGTATTCACAAACTTACTTGTGAGCCCAAACTGAAACAAGGAATAAAGCAATACTTAAATTTTGACAACATATATGAACTGAAAGAGGCTCTGGTTTTAGGACCTTTTTGAACTCAATGTGCAGCTATTTCTTTTATGTCAAAATGCCCTCTATCTGTGTAGGTGTGAAAAGATGGAAACAAACCTAGTAACATAAGTATAAAAAGCTTATTTTTTTTTCACTTCCTCTAGATGATACTGGTCTGGAATTATGGTAACAATTTTATACCCTGTCTGATATACCTGGTCCATGCTGAGAAGCTTTGAGATAGCTGCCTCAGCTGCCTTAGGTTCCCAACAGGATAAGTGTAGAGAGTTGCTCCTCTCCCCATGGGGAGTTTTAATGACTAATACTCTATTTTATGACTTCACTAGGTGCTCATTTTAGTCAGAATTGAATCAGGCCGTGGCCTCCTAAATATACAGAAATATTTAACTTGCATGTAGGAGACAAGAATTATTTCACAAACTCCCCTGTCTCATAAACTGAGTCAGAAATTCCATTGTAATAATTTTGAACTCTTTCCAGTGGTTGGAATCCTCAGCTAGTATAGAGTTTAACTATCCCACATGTTTAAATGAATCTTTATTTTATTTTATTTAAAACTCTGTTACTGTTTCCTTGATTTTATGCATTCAATAAAATTAAATTGGATTTTTGAAAATGTTTATCGTCTTTGTCCATCTCAATATCTAACACTCAAAAATGACAGTAATGAAAGAATTTCTGTTTTTTTTCTGAACTCTTCAAGTGACTATTATTTCCTTTCGTTTACTTGATGACTTTCCAAGCACAATGCAAAGTCATCTCGAAGAGAGTGGTTAAGAACAAAGCTGAGAATGTGAATGATGAAGGACAGAAAAGTAATTTTTCACAGGTAGCCAGCTGCCTACATGTCTGCTGAATCATCAGATGACTCTGCTGAAGTCTAAAATTAATTGTCAAAGTATGCTTAAATACAAGAAACTTGAGAAGAGTATCTATTTAGTTACTTAAATATCTGTTTAGTACTATAAATATCTATTTAGTTACTTTGAAAAGTAAGTCAGTTGAATCTAATCAATGCAAGTAATAATAATCTGTACTGGAGAGATGTCATGAATAGTGGTACTTTCAGGTTTGGTTGTTGGTTGGCTTTTTTTAGATACTGGAAATTTTAAAAAAAAATTTTATGCAAGCATTTTTATTGCCTCTGCACAAATCTTTGCACTGGAATGAATACCACGGGTTCATTAGGATTACTCCTGCACTAAATGACATTTTGTAAGATTGACATTTAGCAATTAATGTTCTCAGCATTCTTTTACCTGCATGGATTTAGTAAGTGATTTACAAAAATCCTTCCCTACTGCCAGCCAGTGTCCTTTTCTTTGTAATGATGACTGAGGTTTTGTTTTAAGATCAAATAAGAAAGGAACATGTTACTTAATGAGAAAAGTCAAACTTTTTGAAAGCCATTGGGCAATACGCAAAAAGCACTTCCATCTGGGGAAAGGATAATTTCAGTTGCTTATAAAGAGCTTAACTTGATCTTGACATTAAGGTTAAATTAAAATGCTAATTGACTTTAACATAACAACATTTTACTTCTCTTTATGCGTTTTCTTTTGGAAATTGGAAAGTTATGTACTAGGATTTATGTAATTTTATTCGTCTCTTATAATCAGAAGTTTACATGCATTTCAGGAAATCCTCTGCCTCTCATGTTCATTATAAATAATCTGAAGTATTTAGTATGTGGCATCAGTCTTTTCCCATCAATTCTGCTGGATCCTTTCTATCCTCTGGTAGATTTTATTCCTTTCCTAATTTCGCATTTTTCGCTTTTTTCTCTTTCCTTTTTTTACTAATTTTTTTTAATTTCCTTTTTTTCACTAATTTTCTTATTTTAGTGACCTACCTATTTCTTTTCTTCGTTTTTTTTTTTTTCCTATTTATCCTTCTTTCTCTTTTTATACTTACTCACTATTTCCTTCTTGCTTACTGGGTGACTGAAGTTTCATGACATCTGTACGTGAAATACTCTGTCCATAGTTCAGATCTTTCTCCTTTCTCTTCAGATTGCATCTCAGCTTCTGCATCTGCATTTTCTGCACCCTTCCACAGCACCCACAATGTGTCCTTCTCCCCTTCTTCCACTCCATGCTTTCTCCTTCCATCCTTTCATGGAAGGTATAGATGAATCTCTCTAATTAGTTCAGATAAATCTTGGAAGACAGCTGATGAATCAGTAGAAGGCTGGATGACTTTGTATTTTCCCGCTACCAAGACTACTGTATAGTTCAGTAGGATGTTTGTTTGAATGATTAGTGTTCTTTGAGTTTTTGTGGAATGGTCCTATCATGTAGCACCTACATAGGTGTGTCTTCACAGGTTGCATGACCATAAAGAGACAAAAAAAAAGAACACCAAAAGATTGTATCTTGTTGTCTATTTCTTATGTTCCTTCTGGTTAAGAGCCATCCTTTTGTCATTTACAAAGCCTTCATATTTTTTTCCTTTCCTACCATACCTTCTTAGTTAGTTGTGAGAAGGCCTGAGGTGAAGTAAGGAGATATCACCAGGTGTTTCTAAGAAGAGAGATATCATGGAGCTCATTAGCCTGAAAAGGAAAGGTGGAAGAAGCTAACAGATTAGCAGTCTTTGTAATTTGGTTGGCAAACACATATAAAAGCACTGCAGTGGGTTTCTCCCATGCTGTCCCTTATGCTTATGAGCATTCCCTGGAAATATGTAGAAGATCCCTGCACTACTGTCTTTAATACTGTCCTTTAAAAATACAAATGATTCTTAAAAAATATTAGATTTCCAGTAGGCTGCCAGACTTCCTAACAGGTTTTGTCTCATTGTTTTTTTGTACCTCCTTGTTTTTCCACTCACATCTCTCATCTTTTGCTTTTTGTTTCATCTGTAAGATCTTGCCGTTGGGTTTTCAGGATGGCTAGCACATTGGGGTCCTCAACTGTGACTAGCAGCAATGCCTAAAATAACATAGTTTACTACTTCTGTACCAACAGTATTTAGAAATGTCAGCAGAACTATGTAAAGTTATAAGTAGATAATAAATCTAAAACTAACTCAGTGGTTGAAAATAACAGTATCATGTAAAAACAATACATAAAAGTAGAAGGCAATAATGGACTTTATGGAAATGCAGTTTTGCGTATAGAAATAATGTAGTTATGCCACCGTTAAGATAGAAACCAGCTGGAGCTTCCTGAATAACAGTTCAGCAAATTTCTAGGCATAATGTTGTTTCAGAAAGCTCTTAGTATTCCTCAGAATGTGTCAGTAGCTCCAGAATCACAATAAAATGCAATACATTCAAGTAAGGCACACAGTGCAAAATTACATTCAAGTAGTTCTGTATATACATAAAGTGACTTTCAAATGAAACATTGGTTCAGCTTTATAAGGGTACATAAAAAAAAAAAGTTACTTAAAAGGCAAAATGGTCCAGAAAGCTTTACTGCCAGCATAATTTATTATAGAATTAATCTATTATGTGTTTGCACCAGGTCAGGCCACTAAAGGAAACCTGTGTCTTATCGAAATCAGATTGAGAAGTACAAATCGAGAATCCCTAATGGAGTACTAAGCACACTTCAAACAGCCAGCCATATGGACTGTGTTACAGCCTGGGGATGGTTTCTCTTGAGCCATAAACTTAGGCAACAGAGTGTGGAAGACTCTTTATATGATATAGTATTTGATGCTGTATTTGATGCATTTGAAAAAATAAATTAATGCTTGGCTCTGAAGCCAAGGATTCAGACCTCCTCCTGAAGACACCTCCTTTTTATTTTCTTCCTAAAACCTATCCTTTGAAATTAAGTCTCTTTTAAAATAGGTTTTGCAGATAATGCACTAAGCTTCTGAAATCAAAGTGTTTAAAGAGGAAAGCCTGTCTAATCATAACACGTGAGACCAGAGATATCATATTATAGTCAATACCCACAAGAAATTCATATGGGGCCAGGTTCATTCCCTGCTTGTGCACAAGTAGCACTACTTAAAGGTCTGATTCCATGATTAATAGGCTTATGGCCTGTTCTGACTTTTATCCATCTAACAAAACTTAGCCGTCATTGTAAACCAGAGCGTTCACAGCAAACAAATCAGTTTTCTGTGAACTCATGTGAATATAGTATGTACTTGTGCTAGTAAGGCACTAGCCTGGCATTCTGATAGCTGAAACAAAGTCCCTACCTGTGCCATAGGTTACTGTAGGAACTTTCATTTATAGATATACTGTGTCACTGAAAGATTCATATGGGATCAGGTGGGACTTTTCAAACTACTTTGACAAATACAGTTCGCTATTGATTTCCTATCTGTGTTCTGCATACTCTTTTGGAAGTCTTGCACTTAATTTTGATTTTTTCCTGTCCTATGTCTAGGAATTGAAGATAATAATTTCTTTTTTCAGTCTCTTACCTGACTATTTAGTTTATAAATTTTTCAATACAGCAATTGTTTCCGGTTAAGGCAAAATGGAAGACCATATTATTTAAAAAAAACCCTTTTTTTTCTTGGCATATACATTTTAGAAGAGTAACTTTTTTTTTTTTTGGCATGTCATTGAAACATCTTTCAAATTTTTATCATTTTCCACAAACAAAACCTTTGCAATGGCTTTCCTTTTTGTATGAGCAACTAGTTGGCAAAATAATAGTTGATGTAATATTGAAATTAGAAATTGTTGTATCTGGTCTGTATTTACATTAAAAAATAAATATAAATCCAAAAATATAAATCTAAAATGAATGAAGAGACATACAGATTTAAAAATTGTTCTAATGTTCAAGCTTTTGACCTGTATAATTTTATCCACAGTTTTTGTAACACCATGATACTTTTCAGAGACTCAGCTAAAATCTGCCAGTACAAATGCACAAGAAGAGAAAAATCGAAACAGAATTCATATACCTGGGGAAAAGTGATGAAAAATGACTTGATTTTATTTGCTACACATTACTTTGCAGTTAGTGGCTGTACATGGACTTGATCTTATTTTCTAACTCTACCCAGAAGAGGAGAATAAGTATCCAATATTTTAAGAATTGTTCAGACCTTACACTGGGTCGGTGTGTCTATGTTATTGACCATTTGTATAAAACACTGTTTCAGACAGGTGTTTCATCAAAAAAGGTACAAAAGTAATGCAGAAAACTAGAACCCACACAGATGCTTAATGTAGATGAAAGAACTTTTCTACCTCCTACACAGCAGAGGTGCAAGTTCATAACACCATGCTTGTGCATTGGCTGATGTTGACAGACAGCTTACCTTGGAGTCTTGAGATGAAATTCAATATGGTATTTACCACATGTGAAGATGACCAAACTACACCTGACTTGTGAGAAGTTGTGCTGTGTGTGCACAGCACACAGAGTATGGTACCTCAAAGTTGTTGAGGTAGCATACCGTGCTTTCCTCCACTCTCCGAGTCCCTGCTCATCAAGTAGTTTTGTCCTGGCGTCTGTGTCTGCTAATGTGGGAGCTGAGTGTAGAAACTCAGCATAAGCACTCTGGAGGCGTGGGGTTGGACTCCAGCTGTGCCACTGGACCATCTTGTAACCCAAAGGAAATCACTTCCACTCTCTTACATCTCTTCCTCTTGTGTATGGAAACAATTGGGGCAAGCTCTCTCTCACTATATTATTTGTACAAGACACTTAGCCATTTGTCACTGGGTACCTATAACAGAAAAATATAACATTCAGCTGTTGTTATATTCCAAGTCAAATATAGATGTAACCCCTCCCCATTTCAAAGTGTCCCCTTGTGCCAGTTTTGGCTGGGATAGAGTTAATTTTCTTCATAGTAGCTAGTATAGGGCTATGTTTTGGATTCTTGCTGAACACAGTGATGATAATACAGGGATGTTTTAGTTACTGTTGACCAGTGCTTACACAGAGTCAAGGCCTTTTCTGCTCCTCACATTGTCCCACCAGTGAGCAGGCTAGGGGTGCACAAGAAGTTGGGAGGAGACACAGCTGACTCCAACTGACCAAAAGGATATTCCATACCATAGGACATCATGGTCAGTATATAAAGCTGGAGGAAGAATGAAGTGTGGGTCATTTGGAGTTATGGCATATGGCTTCCCAAGTAACCATTACACGTGATGGAGACCTGCTTTCCTGGAGCTGGCTGAACACCTGCCTGCTGATGGGAAGCAGTGAATTAATTCCTTATTTTGCTTTCGTCATGTGTGCAACTTTTGCTACAAACTGTCTTTATCTCAACACATGAGTTTTCTCACTTTTAGTCTTCTGTTTCTCTCCCCCATCCCACAGGGGGAAGTGAGCAAGCAGCTGTGTGGTGCTTAATTGCCAGCTGGGGTTAAACCACTACACCCCTTTATGAAATTTTGACTGTTCTCCACCTCCTTGGGAAAGCAGCCATCACGTTTGCAGGCCAGCGTTTTACATCTGGGACCTAAAAACACAGAAGTGGGGCAGCGCAAATAAAGACTGAATGTTGATATTATTCATGCATTTATCAATGGGGTGAGTTCACAGGTTAACAAGCTAAATTCTTGGTGAACTTACTTGTTCATTTAAAAAGCTATCCAAAAAATTCCAATCAGGAAGGTCTTCTTTGATATAAATGAAAAGGACTTTAGCATTACAATACTTATACTGTATCGTATTTCTATCTTGCATTCAGTTTTAAAAGAAATATTAACAATATTAATTGTCACTAGTAACTTTGCTTTGCACTGGCAAAGCAGATTTCTCCAGGAATTAAAAAATTTAAAGCATATCATGTGCACTATCTAACCAGTTCTCTCAGTATGGTGGGGTAGCGAAAATTATATCTGAATTCTATGTATGCAGTACAAAGAGTGATAGGTAAAACTGCTCACTCAAGATCACATTGTGCATCAATAATGTAGCTGAGAAGAGAAGCCACTGCCACTTTGAATTCCCAGCTCAATGCCTTACTGTAGAGAAAATGAACCAAATAATAAGTCCTAAATAGTGATAAAAACTCCAGGGATGCTCTGTGTTTGGAAGACCTCCTAGGGTAATAACACATAATTAAAAGCATGCTACTTATAGCTGATGCATCACATACTGCTTCTCTATCTTACATTTGTTTTGAAAATATCAAAAAATCAGTAACTGTCAGTATAATGATATTTTCTTAAATATTAAATCAAAACATAATGAATATAAAAATGTACTCATGCTGTATGAAACTATCATTAGTATGAGTCCAGTATCTTTTAATCAATATGTTTAAATTGACATTTAAATTCATTTTCTACTTTTCAAAATATTCACTCTCGCATTAAAGAGGGCGTTTTTTTTCAGAGTAGAGAAGAACAAAGAAGAGGAAAAAAGAAACCTCCAGTAAAATTTTCAGGTGGTGGACAAAATCAAATAATATTTCCTGCTGCTTTCTAGTCTTGAATGATATTTACACGTTGATCACTTAAGAAAAGGAAAGCAAAAAAAATAAATCAAACAACTAAAAGGAGTCTACTCTTGGTATGATCTGTCTATTGTTTGAGATCAAACTCTGAACACAAATGCAGTTCTACGCATTTTTAAAAACATCATAGCTGTGTGGTGCTTAATTGCACGTTTATAATGTTTAATATATATGTATATACATGTATGTATATTTGCGGTAAGAATAATCTATATAAAAAGACAAGGCCAGGGTATTTTATTAAGGAAGGAACACAAGTTTAAATAATTTCTATATTAAGAAAATGTACATGCCAAACAGTTGAAAAAAGATTTATGCTGAAATAGGGACTAGACTGATATGAACCTTAACATCTGACCTCCATCAAAGAAGTTATCATCACAGGCTATCATAGACTCAGTGGACCACATTCAGTGGTTGTGTAAGGAGTCAAAAGCTATGCTGACATTGCAGAAGAACACTTACGGTTCAAAGTTTTAAAACAAGCAAGTTGCCCATTTTCATGAGGTGCTGAACAGAAATCCCTGCTATTGATTGTGGAAAATATTTGACTGCAGAGTCTTAGCTTAGACCATATGAGATGATAGGATAGTTTTCACTGGGAGCCTATCTCTGAATATTGTCCATTTACAAAATCATCTCACTTTTTTGTGCTTTAAAATGTTTGATGACTTTGGCTTGATTTTAAAATTTGTGTGTCACTTCTGTTACTGTAACAGTGAGAAATTACCAATAAATTTCTTCATTTTTTTTTTTAGCTTGAACTCAAATATAATTCATTGCAAAGTTAAAATTTCATTGTGGCATAATGAGATGGCAAGAACTGGCATATCCATAGCATCAGAATGCACTTAATGTGGCATTAGTAAATTGATGCATATTGAGATCATGGAGCTGTTAACCCAGTGTTTATGGATTTTGATTCTATTTTCTAAATTGTTGCTGCAGTGATGCTGAAGCTTTTGGAATTCCAGTCCTTGGAATCAAAACAGGGATTGCAGACTTGTCCTTTCCAAGGCGCATATTTTGAGAAACTATTTTATCAGGTTATCTGCAGTGGGCATTACTATGCCGATGAGATGGGGTAATAGTAACATAAATGCGACAAGGCTAACGGTGTTACAATATTGAAAATGTCAAGGGTACAGCAGGTTTTTTTCTAGAAAACTTAACTCTCTCAGGATAAGATGTGTGCACCCCTCCACTTTGCTATGAAAATACTCATTGTCCTTTATTGCTACTTTGCACCCTACAATTAAAAGATATGGATATTATCTGTATTTTATCCATCTTCTTAAATACTTTTGGTAAACTTAGTTATTAAAATACATATGCATATATTTGTTGATTTAAGTATGTTTGAAAGTCTTACTAACTCAATAAACTCACATCCTTACAGGATAGGTCTTCCTGGAGAAAACTGTCCTTTTGAGCAGGGGCATTAAACTTTACTTTTGGAAGACAAAGCTCTAAGTAGGATGATGGGTTTACTTTCCTCCCTCCCTTTCCCCTAGTCAGCCAGGCAATGTATTTTCCAAAGATACCAGTTCCTCAGGAATGTTATGTTATTTCATTTCAGTGGGGATCAGGGGTTTCTACCTTTATTTATGGTTGTCATTTTTATGCTTTAAACCTCACAAGCTTTCTCTGACTATGGAGTCATTCATATATCCTGAAAGAAGTTTAGATAATTTACTGTTGCTGGACAGACTTTTCCTCACAATGGCGTGAAGAATTACATGCTCTACTCCTCTTTATTGCTTGTGGGCCAAATCCTGTCCTCATTTACACCACTGCAATAATAAATAACCTCCTTTGAGAACATTAATATGTGGGTTTTATTTTACTGAGGAGAAAGAAGTTGCCCAACAGCAGTCTAAAAGGTCTTCAAAGGTTACTGCTCTGCTAACCTGTGAGGGCAGAACATCCAGTGGTTCTAACAAAAAGAATAAAAACTATCTATTGAGTGAGCACTAAGAGAAATAATGGTTCACATTCAATTTAGCATTTCTTTAACGCAGCCTGTTTTTCAATTTTGGAGAAAATCAGACAAAAAAAAAATTTGGAGAATACAAATTTGCACAGGTTAGCAGTACCAGTAGCTTCAACTGCCTCTGTGGTTTTGGTGCCCTAGCACATAACGCTTTGATGAAGGCCATTAATGTATATCGTTACTCTTCCCTGAATAGTCTGCAATTGATGACAAACTCAAAACCTTGTCCCTCAAAGAAAGGGGTCAGAATTATGGGCTGCAAGGCAGGTGTTCTCTTCGCCCAACCTGTGGGGTGGGCACACATTGCAGCCTTCCCTCTGTCTCCATCACCCCAGGTGCATCCAGGCCAAGGGACCTCCTAGCAGCAGCTCTTACTTCTCTTCACCAGGAAGCAGGCAGGGGAGACAGGGATGGACATGGATAGTGTGAGGTCTTGGTTTTGAGGAGCTCAGAAGTGCTCCCAGAGCCCCTCTTGTAGATGGAAATTGAAGTCACGTCCTTATGAGAGGGTGAAAAGGCAGTCTGACATTAAAGAACAAGGGAAATGGATGGAAATGGTGAGGAAAGAAAGTATCCTTGAAAGCAGAAGGGATTTGAGAGTGGCATATAGTTCAAAATGGAAAGGGAGTTGAGGGGAAATGATACAAGGAATCTCTGATTTATGCACTGAACTGAAGTTACTGTTCTTGAATAGGTGACACCTTAATAGAAAAATTGGTTTGTGGACCATAAGGCTGTGTTCCTTCCCAGTTACAGCTACATGAATCAATTCCCTGTCCCATTCATCATCCCGCAGTACTGCAGTGGCAATGACAGCAGTAGTTCATGCTGAAAAATAGTACTACAGGAGCTTCTATCTTATTTTTACATAAAATGTGATTTAACAAGTAGGAAGAGTAAGAAAATTACTGATCTCTATGCAATCTTCATTGTAAAACATAACTTTGATGGCTAGAGAAATCCTCATTTCAACTCCCAACTGAGTAAAAATCACTTTCATGGCAAGTTACTTAAACACTCTGGCTCAGATGGTATAAGTAGTTATAAGCCTTATTGACAGGTGGGGATCCTTTATCCCCTGGGTCACAGATGTGATTAATCCTTAAGCAAAGTTCTTTTCCATAGTCCTTTTAACTTTAAAGCATTAAGTATGCAGCAAGTAGTAATAATGATTTTCTAATGCCTTATTTGAAAGAATGGAGTGTACAGAAAAGATTTCTAAATATAACTAGCAACTAGAAGTTATTAATGCACACGTATCTCTTATCAGATATGAGGACAAGTGGGACAAAGCTTGAAGACAAATCACTTCATGGTCTAAGAAGTAAGTGGAACCATGGAAGAGGAACAATTATGGGAAACAAGCTGCCAAGCTAAGTGTTTTGATAACATTTTGGGGGTATGTGCTTGGGAAATATGGTGCATAAATACTTCATAAAAGCACATGTTGAAATAAAGAAACTTTCTAAATGAGTTGTCTTTCACAAATGCTTTCACTAATCAGGAAGGTATATAGATTTTCAGTTACAAATTGTGACCACCTATACTTAGAAAAAGAAAATAAATAAAAAAGAAGAGCATTTTCAGATCTATTTGGTTAGCCCTTCAAATCTGATGCATAAAAAAAAATGGGTCTGCATGCAGAGTGAATATGAAATAAAGCATCTGGGTAACATTCCTTCATAGCGCCAGCCTCTACTCAAACTTAATCCTCTAAAAACCTTAGCTCACTGTCTTGGGGTTTAAAAACTTTCACTAAACTTGTATTCAAGTCTATTCTAGAAGCTTAAAACAAAGAGAGCTGGGATTTTTAACATTTTTTCATAGTATGAAAGGGATCTTTTTTCCTTCCTCCCCCCCCTACACCCCTCCCCCCCCAAAAAAAAACAATTAGAAAGAGGAAATAAGCTATTATTTGCTTATTTTTCATTATGGTAAATAGATTAATACATTTCATCTGGAATTGAAATCAGTTTGTGTAAAAATCAAGGCATTTTATTCTTAAAAAAAGCTACTATTTTGATTCAACTGGGAAGACCATATATGGGAGAGGTTGCCTAGAAGATCTGTGAAATCTCCACCTTTGGAGATACTCAAAACTCAGCTGGATAAGGTCCAAAGTGACCTGATTAACTGGGATTTTAGCCCTCATTTGAGTAGGGGCTTGGACTAGGTGACCTTCGGCCTAAATTAGTCTGATGTTGTATAACAATCCTTTCTGCTACCAGAAGAAGGAACATAATTTCAAAAGGAAAAAATTCAGGTGGAGTACTTGCAGCCTGAATTTACAAAAACCTATGCGACCTAGAGGTATATACCCTTTACTTTATCAATTTGTTATAAGAATGATAAAAATATATCTGCAGATCTTTATGATGTATGTTGGAATGACACTAGATACAAAACCGGGCTCCTGGGTGATCTCATCATGCAAAAGGGAAGATGTTAAACACATGGAGCCATTTCAAACTTTAGTATGAACTCATACAGGACATGAGGGGGTTACCAGTTCAGCACCCTCCCTGCCTTCCCTCTCCTGCCTGTGTATACACACGCATTTCACCCTGGTCAGTAAAATTAATTTCTCAAATTTGCTTTCAATAATATAAATATATTAACACAATATATGTAAACAAAATAATATACGCAGTTCCTAAGCTTCTTCAGGAAGAACCTGAAAATACATCCTATCATGTAGATAGCTTTTATGCATTTACTTTTGGAAGGAGTTTTGTTAGCTACAGTGTATTATGAATGCACTCACGTGTACAAAGAGGGGAGCAGCCAGAGAGGTAAGAGAGATGGATGTCACCCTCTATATTTGTGTCTTTTCTTCTGCCACAGAAGGATGTGTAAGTAAATGGTTCACCTCAGACTGGTGCTCACTAGCACCACATTCTCCATTTGCTGAAAGACCCTTTTAAGACCAGGGTGAAGGATTTGGAGAAGTGCTAAGCTTCAAAATCGCAACATAAATTGAGGAGATTTAAATTTTTTAATTCCTTGCTGTTATATATTTGGAAAAATTAGGCCATGTGTGTCTCAAATTGTTCATTTTATGTTAGCAAATTTGTTTGACCTTTAATCTCTCCATCCTTGCCCTTCTGATCTAAAACATATGGAAAATATAATTCTTTTAGCTCAAAGATTCTCAAAGAAAATTAGTATTTGTGAAGCATTCAAAAATGACAGAAATCAGTATGATGTATAAATCCCTGGAAAAAGCTGAGTGATTTTTGTAGTGAGAAGTGAAGATAATGAAAAAGATAGTTATACTATAGCTTTAAATTAAAGAGAACTGCTCAGTTATATAGAAAAATAGTATGCATTCATGAAATTAAAGACTGTAACAATGTATATGCAAAAAAAGGGGACCAAATCAAACTTGTACAGACATCCTATTACGTTTTCCAACTGCTTGACTTTAAACAGTATTCTTTTAATAAACTTCCTGTGTACAGAGTCAGAAGAGCAAATACCAATATCCTGAGATTCAAAAGTAGTATGGGACATCAGGAATAGAGCCCATCGCAAGATTATGTCAGTAGGTCTGTGAAAATACAGACTTCTTCTGCAATAAGTTGAAAACTATACTCTCAATATCCCTTCTTTAGAAGACAGTAAAAGGAATTATTGCTGAACTGGAACTTCACAAAAAGAAAGAAGGCTGACTCAAAATATGATCTCATTAATGCTCTGTTTTGAAGAGTAACTTATTTAACTTTCTTTGAATATCAATGACAACTAAATATCCAAGCTGTAGAGTAATGAGAGCCATAATTAAATATTTTCAAAGTAAACTGGAGTAATTAAAATGTTGATACCTCATTCCTATTCCTAGAATTTCAACAAGAAAGGAAAATGACAAGTGTGTTTTCTTGTGACAAGGGAAGAAGGGTTAACGTTCCAAAAATTACCTGTTATGATCCAATTTCAAGGTTTATAATTTTCTCCTCCACCAATATTAATTCAGAATGGCCTAAATGATTTGATAGATGGCAATTGCAGAGATGTACACTACACCCGATCAAGGCTTTAACAGCTTGATATTTATATGACACATAATTGATGGAAATTACAGAGAGGCATACTGGAACAGAGGGAGAAACTAATTCCTTTCACGAACTTCTGTTGTATGTCTTTTATTTACTGGACTGAATCACTGAAAAATCAATCATTTTCTAACATTTCACACTTGTGTAAATGGAGATCCTTTGATAGGACAGGATCAATAAATTGATTCCTGTCCTACAGGGACAGGACAAGGAATAACAGTTTTAAACTGAAAGATGATACATTTAGGTTAGGTATAAGAAAGAAATTTTTTACAGCGAGGATGATGAGACACTGGCACAGGCTACCCAAAGAAGTTCTGGATGCTCCATCATTGGAAGTATTCAAGATCCGTTTGAATGAGGCTTTTAAACAACTTGCTGTAGGGGAAGATGTCCCTCTCCATTGTAGAGAAGTTAGACTAGGTGATCTTTAAAGATCCCTTCCAACCCAAACCACCCTATGATTGTATGATTCTGTGATTCTATGAGTCTCAGATTTTATGATTCCAGGAAGTTGGCATATTTAAAACAGATTATATAATGCAAAATAGTAAGTTACACAACATAAAAATTAAGCTAGACCACTCACTAGCAATGACAATGTAGATTCATTGCATTCATTTTTTTTATCTTTTGTTGATGTAGAAGTATCTGAGTGCAACCTTGAAACTTAAGGATTTTGACGATTAATGAGGAAAAGAATCTATGTTCTCCAGATGCCAGGCTTGTGCTTAGAAGACTTTATCAATTCCTGAAGAACCAGGCTTTTGTTATAGCTGCTACTGTACCTCTACACACTCATCTAACACAACAGTAATACAGGTTTCAGGAGTTCATTGATGTTGTTTTTCTGCTTTTGTAACATGATCTTTGGCAAGGTTAGCCATCAGGCTCACAAGACTGTGCAGTGTCTTATGGCTAATCCCCAGCTTGTGTCCTCTATTTTTATGCGTAATCCATGAGAACTGTGTAGCAACACGCTTCTAAAAAGACCAAAGTTGTAGTCCTAGTTCTATCCCTAGCCTTTTTATATCTTTAGAAAGTAGAAGAGAGTTATTAGTAGTCTCTCTCTTCAAGATTTTCTGTAACAAGTTTCCAGGGACCTATAGCTTGTGGATTTTCATTTCAAATATCAACAATGTTTAAAGAGAATGAATAAATAAAAATGGTGCTTTTAATCTGATCAACAACAAGAGCAAAGGCCTGTTATTTTGAAGCTAGTTCTGTAAAGACAGTTCAGTTGTGCAAGAATACAGTTTTAAACAGAAATAAAATAAGAACAGTAAAAGTATAAAAAGTGAGGTGAGAAGGCAAAGGTTTTGTTCTTATTCAATTTTTTTTGATACTATGAAATATGATTTATGGCAGCCTATAATGTGTTTCGTCTCAGGAAAAAAAAATACTCATTTATTTTAATAGAAAAGGATTTATCCAGTCAAAAAGTCTGCCTACACCAGCTCCCACAGAAACTTTTGATTACAGTGCACTGCTTTACCATTAATGCATACCATATAATACATTGAATGAAAATACCAGATTTCATCCTCTGACTTTCATTTAAAAAACCACAAATGTTGAGACTCAAAATGTGCATAATTATTTGAGGATTTGGTTCTGAGTGACAGATAAGTCAGGAGGAAGTCTGACTTACACTGGTCAATCTTGCAACAGAAATGTATTCAAACTGAAGGGTATAACAAGGTGAGAAACATGAGTCTATCATCTGATCAACCCATCAATTCCAAAGAACACAGTCTTACCCATCTTAATAATTTTCTATTTCTTCATCATTAGGCTTTTGCCAATTGCTACTTGACAACTGCCCGTAAAGCATTAACTGTAAGAGTGGAAGTGTAATTCTTTCAAATAAGTTAAATGCCCAGTCACATAATGTATGAATTGAGTATTTAATGACTTAAGAAGTCTCGGTTTCCTAAATATTCAAATTTCACAACTGCTGAACTACATTGTCTAAAGGAAGTGCTGAATGTTGACCACCACTGAACATTAGAAAGGATTTTGATTTAGATTCCAACTTTGAAAATACTCTTCTAATAGTAGAGTATCTAGATTGCCACATACGTGAAAATAGGATTAGACTATCCCGCACACACATCTTGAACATATTTTTGTTTTATAAAAGAGGCAATTCATCAAACTGCAGAACAATATATCCTATGTGATGAAAGTACTATTGGAAATGTTCCAAGTGAGAAAGTAAATATTTTATAACAAAGGGTAACATTTTCAAAAGTGACTTCAAAATTTGAATCAAGTAAATCACTTCAAGGACTTTTAGGTATCTAAGTGTTTTGTTGCTTTTGAAATTGTATTTCAGTCTCCTGAGTAATGAAAGGTCAGATTTATAAACACCAGTAGAGGGGCTGTTCACATATATTTAAACACTCAAGATACAGACACCTAGGTTTGAGCTAGTCATCCCTTAAAATCAGTGGAGAAGCGAAAAGACGATGTTAGGATGCCACTTACCTCCTCATAGTATTGACATCAAAATAGATCAGATAAATTCCACTTTCTGGGTATCTCTTTGCCTTCTTCAATATGTTTTAGTCACCATGATAAGAGCCAATTTACTCAAATTTTGCATTTTTTAAGCACATAAATTTTAAGTGAGTTACTCACTGCAATGCCTAAATTGCTTTAGTCAAGGAAAAGCATAAAGTGTTTTTGAAAGCCTTTAGAGATACATCATGTTCACCTAATTTATTGACCTAAACTGAGACAGACAATTTTATGAAAACATTCAAATACTTCTCCTTTCTAGCATTTACTTTACAACAAATGGCAGTGCGTAGTAAAAAAAGAGCTGTTCATTAGGTACCTAAAATGCGGGTGAAATTTAGTCTCAGAGGGACTGCATCAGGCCTAGATACCTTTGGTTTTTTTCTGCTCAAACTCATTAAAAGCACATTTACAGAGGTATTAAAGACAATGCATTGAAACAGAACATGCTTTTAGGATAACAAAAAGTGTCTCAGCAGAGTGCATCCTAACACCAAGGATATGGGAGACCAATACCAACTAATTAAATAGGAACAGAAATTGGACAAGACAGCCTTTACAAAAACTCCCGCTTGGAGTTTAAGATGTTTGGTCTTCTGATTCAGTTTGACTTCTATATTTGACCTGGACCTTTCAAAGGTAGAGTTTGAAAAAATATTTTTAAGTTCTCAGATGAAATGTGCTGCATGAATCAAGAGCATTGTTGTATCACCCGTGATGTCAAGCAGCTATATCACAGCTAACTGTCATTGCCAGGCAATTTAGTATTTACCAAGGCATCTGAATGATCCTGGGATCTTTCAACTCCTCTGTCTTATTCAGTAAAAAAGCCCTGTTATGTCAAAGGAAAAACAAATAGCACTTTGACTTGAGAAAGCACACCTTTCACCATAGCATTAAATTCCAGCATACCTTTAAAGGCAATAGAAAAAAAAAATATTGATGGAGCATTCTTTAAAAATAATATTCCCAATAGAAGTTTTGTAATAAATGCCTTCCCTTTCAGTATGAAAAGGGACATATTCAACTCTTTGTTGGAAACAGTGCATCACAGCAGGAATAGTGCGTGGTAATGGAGCCGCAGTGATACTCTTCTACACATATGGAACCAGCAAATTGGGCCAACTTTTTTAATTGTAAAAAATGATTGAATCCCTTCCATTTCAATCTAATAGTAATTTTCCCTAACAGCACGCATTAATGACTTCCCTGACTAATGAAAATTAATTGCTAGCCCGCCTTGACAATTACATTGTGATCGATCAAGTTTAAAGGAGCTGCAAGGGTCATTTGCTGTAATTCTAATGCAATCCATTAAATCTGCAGCAGATGATAACCTTTAACTTAGTTGCATATTAGGGAATACTAATGGCAACTCTAGATGTCACTGTTTATACAAGAGGAAATACATCATATTGTCTGTTTCTCCTAATGCTCTTGAGGTGTTGGTGTTTCTGGGCAATTCCTCTTGACATCAGACTACAGCATCCCTGTAATTTTATCAAGGCACTATAAAAGCAAAAAACAGCCTGTGCTCAGCCCATTTCAGGGTAAGGTTTCTGGTTGCTACACAAAACTGTGTTGTAAAATGAGGGACAAATTTGCTAAGTCTTGATGGAATGTACTGTCAGAGAAATGTATCTAAAGCACACATCATATTTTATTGGTCCTGCAGAAGCCATCAGTTGTGCTACACCTTGAATGTGATCTACTGTCTCCAAGACAAAGTGGAGTTGTAAAAAAAGGTTCAAATTTGTGAAGAGTTATTGAAGGAGTTCATACTGAACAACAAATGTAATTGGTACTAGAAAACCAGACCTGCACTGTATATTCCTGAGCACCTTTCCAGGCATATCATCCAAACTTTTACAGCAACTGCATGCTGAATTAGGTTTTTTCAACTGGAATTAAAGGCAAATCACATAGAATCTAAAAGCAAAATGCAGCAAACCAACCAACCAACAAAAAAGAAAAAAAAATCAAAAAAAGAAAGACCTTTAAATTGATGCTTCATAGATTTTTCAGCTGATTTGAGCTATCCTATACACTTAAAGGCATTTTTTGGGAAAGTTTGATAAGTTTTTCACAAGATGAGAAAATCATCCTTGAAGTGAATGAAAGAATTAATTCTAATCTAATTCCAATATGTTGTTATTTAATCTGCTACCTATTTTTAATCATGTGGGAACAGGTACTCATTTTAGAGGTTGTGGAAGTGTGTCCTAACAAAAACTTTGTGCAGCTTGAGCCAATACACATTTTTGCACAAGTGGAGATGCATTTTTTATATGTCTGTATATACATCTTTAAGTTACTGGAAGAAATGATGACCTTATTCTTTATTTCTTTAAACAAAGATAGCCTGAGGTTATTTTGTCTCTTGGAGGAGTTTATTCCACCATCTACAAACTACTATGCGAGCTACCTGTAGTAAGGTTGATGTCAGATATTTGCATCTCAACTGCACGTAGAAAGTGCAAGAATCCTTGCAATGATGCAAGCCCATGAGAGTGCAAGTCTCTAAAACCCAAGGAAATTCTGAAACAAACATGCCCTGCTGCATTTCTCACTCACATCTAAGGCAATGACCCTACAGTTATCACCACAAATATCTATCTTCAAAAGAAGATTTTGCGTATTTCTACCAAAAATAAGCTCAGAAATATGATAAAGAATGTACAGATTCAATTTAAATAGTATCATGGAAAAAACTAAATAAAAAATTATTCCAATTTGAAAGGTAAAACAAGTATTCTAATACACAATCTGTTATAACATTATCTCTCAGGCAGACATAGGTATGTTTCTAGTTTCTTCTAGAAAGTCTAAATTATAAATCTACATGAAAAGCCACACTTTAAGAATGAAAACTGACTTTCACAGAGAAATATTAACCCTTCAGATTTCTCAAAGTACAACTTCTTTGTACAAGAAGGATGCTCACTCAGCAGAAGCCAGAACAAAATTTCTTACACTTTTTTATGCTGATGGAAAAAAAGAGGCAAGGAAGTACATTATTAACCAGCATAAATAATAACACTAAAGCTGTAAGTGAGTAAAAGTGTAGTTACAGAAGCTAGTGATATTACGACAGAACTTTTGTAAAGCACTCAGCATCACACTAAGAGCCAATGGTCAGGAAGGATCAGAATTTTTGAAGTGTATCTAAAAAAAATGTTTTTAAAGATTTTCCCATACTACGAGATAAGAAGAGTTACCTATTTTTAGGTTTTCTTCTAGTATGGCCAAAACATGCACTCAGACAAATATAAACTGGCAAGAATTCCGCGAAAAACAATTAAGTTATTGTAAATCTATAGAGGTATAACCAAGATCAGATGTTAGTCTATGGAAATATATTTGAAACAACACAGAGATACGAGCTCCTTCAGACTACAGCAGTTTCAGTTTTTGTGAAATGAATTATGAGCCCTGGATTAGGTTTGGGTGCAATAGACTGTGGTGGATTACTAATGATCTGTAAAGGTTTCGCGTAAGTATCATCAAGAAAATAACACACTCAGCCAGGAGACAGGAGAAAGCTACACAATTGCCTGCTACAGCATGACTATATTAAACACTGATAAAATATTGGACAGCCTCTCCAGATATTTCTGCTCCATATTAACACTCTTGGAGTGCTAAATTTCTTTTGTCATCTTCTATCTTTTTGGCACATCCACCATTAGACTTTATATTAGCCATGGTTTGCCTGAAATATTTCTCATTTTAGCCAAAATCTACTGCGGCACACCAATTATGGAAACTGTTCTAAAAGCCATGTTCCATATAAAGTTTTCCTATTTCCAATTACAATGTAAGAGTCAAAGCTTGCTGAAATCAATGAAATGTTTTTATAGGCCTTATTGACTTTTACCAGGACTACAACATGAATAGAAGCTTAAGATTTAGCCATGAAAGTATTTTATCATATGCCTAGCTTATGTGTGAAAGCATTTCAACTGATGTCAATGGCTTTCATATTCTTCAGATTAAGCATGTGTTTATCTGCTATACTGAATAAAGACTTTCATGTCTACTCCTCAGACAAAACTTTTGCCTTTTAGTCAAGTCTCAGATGAAGTATACTTATGGATTCTGACATTTTCAACCAGCCAGCACTTTAAAATGAATCCTCTGACTAGTTACGATTCTGAGGCACTTTGGAAACCATGGCATGCAAAGTAAATAGTCTCGTCTCACTCAGTAAAGGTAAAAATCACACCCTTATCAAGTGTGACACTGCTGATGTGGAAAAAAATTAAGTATTGCAACAGGTTATTAAATTGTTAATGGCCACATTCTATTCTCAGGTTTGTGGTTTGATGCAGTCTGGGCAAAATGTCAAACTGTATCAACATTAACAGCTTCTGACAAGCTCAAGGGGGAAAAAAGAGTTGAATGAATAAGCTGCTCTGTAAATAAAGAGACATTGTAACCTTTTAAAGTAAGACAGAATTTAATTAAGAAAATTAACACAGACTTTTGAGAGACTGCAGTTTTCTGAATCTCATTCTTCTCTGTCAAGAAATTGTATTCCTTTATAATAAGAAACAGTAAGTGCCTACTCTCTGATCAAAAGTTAGAGATACCATCTACATGAAAAGGCAGAAGAATGAAGTTAATGAATTTGCCTTTTTCCATTTATACATTTTTAGTTTATATGGCATCAATGTCAGAGTTGAGAAACATGAGAAAAAATAAAATGTTGCAATATGTTTTGAATCTTAGAAACACCAATATTAAGCACATCAAATGATTTATAATTCTGATTTAAATGGGATTCCATGAGGCGAGAGAGTTTCACTATCTCCATTTCACAGGTGAGGAAAATGAAGTACAGTCAAGAGCAAATCAATGGCCTGGCCAGGGTGAAAATCAAAATTTTGTTTTCACATCTATTTCTAGTGGTGTAGCCAAGGATCAGACTGACTTCTAATTTTAGCTGCTAAAATTTATTAGTTTCTTACTCTCTAGCTTAGAAAATTAAATGTGAATTTATTTAAATTTTAATACTAAACCGTTCTGTTTCTCAGATCATATTTCTTCCTCAGTTGCTGCATTTTGCCCCGTTTCCCATATATCTCCTGGAAAAAGGAAAACTATCATCTTCTCTTACCAGTTAGTGAGTGAATTAGTTAATTGGACTATTTTTAAAGGCTTATATCCTGATGTTTTAATCAAATAAATACCTTTTCAATATAGATTCAGATGTTAAAATTTTGCAGAAAGATTATCAGACTACTAAAAACTGAGGTCTGTATAAACATGTTTTTATTTTTTGCAAAGGAAGAAATGAAAGAATGAAATATGGGTGGAAAGAAGAAAGGAAGAAAGGAAGGAGGAAAGGGAAGGAAAGAAATGAAAGAAGATAAAGAAAAGGGATTTTTTCTTGTTGTTGCAATCATAAATCAGCAAATCGTTGCATGGATTTTTCCAGATATTGTAATGATTTTCCTGATTATAGCTAAAATTTCAAAAAAGCATACAGAAAAAAACCTATTTTTGTATTTTCTTTTTTTAAATTTTCATCACCATTCTGTTAAAAAAACCAACATACAAGAACACAGAGAGAGAGAATAAAATGATCAAGGTAGATTTAATCTAAACAGAATAATACTGTCTAATGCTATAGTGATTTCTATCTTTGTAATGAACAAGATAAATTTTGGGTGCTAAGTAGGGGAAAAAAGTTGAATGTAAGGTTAGACACATTGGATTTGCACAGCCTTATTGTTCTTTACACTCTATCAACGAGTCTGAACTGACTGCAAAGGGAGCTTAGACATCTTGGCTATATATGGAGACATCCACGAGAAATATGAGATGTCTACAGTTGGATGTCTAAATCCAGAACCAAATTCCACCACAAATGATTACACGCACAGTTTATAGTTTTGTCTCTGTACCATATACAAAGTTAATCTTTTATGCATTTCCATGTAGAGTTCTAATTCATATAGACAAGGAAATAATCTCATCTTGAGAAGAACAGCTCAGCTGTCTTTGCCTCAGGAAGCTGACACTGTTCTCTGCTTCTAATTAATCTTATTCCATCAGCTCATTCCAACAGCTGGGAAGGGTTTTCCTTCTGAGGATTGAAGCAGTAAGGCTTCACTAATCTGACAGTATCAGGTCTTTGCAGCTGGTAGACAATGAGGGCACGTGTCACCTACGCTTCTGTTTTTCATTGAGCCAGGCAACCTTGTCATGGAAGTATCTAACTCTTCCCTTAAGACCACTAAGTAGGAAGACTGTATTCCACACTTGGAAGACTGCTTCACACCACAAATCAGAAAAGGGCAATTATTGGACCTATGTATATCTTTTATTCCTTCTAAGTTCATCTGCAATTAATTTCAGTTTCCATTGAACAACCTCTCTTTACAGTGCAGTATAAACATTAAGGAACAATGGGAACTTTGGCTCTGCAACTACATTTCTGCATAAAGACCGTATGGCTGGTTTGTTTTTTTTTTTTAATCTGTATAAAGCTGAGGCTGTTATTTTCAACACTGAATGCTTTGTTTGATAACATCTTAAAAACGTTATTGATCCTGAAGCTTTAATGTAGAACATTTGTTAACTTTATGCTCTGCCGTTTACTCTGCTGTTTACAGAGATGTAACTGTTATGGACATTCCTTATTACAGAAGGTTGATCACAGTAATTTATTTGGAGACTGATGCTTCAAGAATGTGAGCAAGTCCTGCACAATGTGCAGGACCCATCCTTCATTTGCTTTGATTCTTGACTGCCTTTATCACATTGCTGGATCAGATCACAAATATGCAGCTGTTCTTCGAACCTTTGTATGTTTTGCACAACCATATTTATGGCAGCTGTAAAATGCTGCAGATCAGCTGAGGGCTGGGCCAGCATACTTTTTAAAGAAGCAGTTTTATTCCAATAGTCTCAAAATCATTTTTGATGAGGGCAGCAATGAATATTTATTACTTTTCTTTCTTGGTGACTGCACTGAAAATATAGAAATTATTTTTTTTATATAAAACAAATACATAAAGTGTTGTTTGGATTTGTGAGAATGTAAATATTAACTCCCGTGTTAATTTCAGTTAAATTCTGAAAGAACCTCAACATTTCTTTCCAAAGTTTCACTGAATTTGCAACACCAAGCCTCAGATTCAGTTGTAGGCAGTCAGAAACACTGACATGTCTACCAACATTTTAACAAGAAATAGAGAAAGAGGGAATATAATTTTTTCTTATTTTGTTAATCTGAGGATCTAATTTCACCTATGATGATTAAAGACGTTCCCTGATAAGCTGCCTTCTTATCTCTTTCTATGACTCAGCAATTTGTTTAATCAAGACAAGAAGTGTAGAGGGAAGCTTTTTCTTAACCTGATTACCAATAAATTAATGTTATCCTTGAGTCAATATATTAAATATGTTGCAATAAAATAACACATTTTGGTGTCTGAGTTCTTTAAGTACGTCTTTGGACTGGAGGGTAGCAAATGTAGTACCCATCTACAAGAAAGGCAGAAAGGAGGATCCGGGAAACTATAGACCTGTCAGTCTGACCTCGGTACCAGGGAAGGTCATGGAGCAGATCATCTTGAGTGCCATTACAAGTCATATAATGGACAACCAAGGGATCAGGCCTAGTCAGCATGGGTTTATGAAAGGCAGGTCCTGCCTGACTAACCTGATCTCCTTCTATGACAAGATGACCCCATTATTGGACGAGGGAAAGGCTGTGGATATTATCTATCTAGATTTTTGAAAAGCATTTGACACTGTTCCACATAGAATTCTCATGGAAAAACTGGCTGCTCATGGCCTGGATGAGCATAAGATCTGCTGGATCAAGCACTGGCTGGATGGACGGTCCCAAAGAGTGGTGGTCACTGGAGTTAAATCCAGCTGGCGGCCGGTCACAAGTGGTGTTCCTCAGGGCTCAG
>VWZL01000320.1:693911-731704 GCA_013396915.1 Stercorarius parasiticus | reverse complement strand
GGCTTCAAGCTGCAACAGGGTAGGTTTAGACTGGACATTAGGAAAAAATTCTTCACAGAAGGAGTGGTCAGACACTGGAATAGGCTGCCCAGGGAGGTGGTGGAGTCACCATCCCTGAATGTGTTTACGAGTTGTTTAGATGTGGTGTTGGGGGATATGGTGTAGGGGAGAACTTTATAGAGTGGGGTTGATGGTTGGACTCGATGATCCCAAGGGTCTTTTCCAACCTAAATGATTCTATGATTCTATGATTCTATGATCTTTAAACCTATCTAAGTTTAAAAGACTGTAACTAAATGACTGGGCTACCACGTTTAGCCAGGCCAGGCATACTGCTAATAGCATCATTTATTATCACATTTTGCAGACAGCTGTTCTTTTTTTTTTTTCCAAATGTTTGCTTTTTTCTCTACATCACTTTGACTTACATTTAGAAGGAAAAGCATCATAAGACACAGAGTCTACAATACTTAGTAGACATCTTTGACCTCTTGGTCAAAGCACTAAGCAGGGACATGATGTTTTGAGACTGAATTTCCACTCTGAATTGGCAAAAATGTCATGTTGCCATATATATACACACCATAATCTCTGTTCTATTTTTTGTGAACAATGTTCTTATGAGATAGAGTGATTTTTTTCGTACAAATTAAATGAACTGTCTGTAATAACTCATGAATATATTTTTTTGTTAACCACTGCTCTCTAAATCCTTAAAGCTAGTATCAAACCAAAATATTTCTGTGAATACTTTGCCTTAAAATTATGTTTCAGTACATCTTTTTTTTCTAACTAGTTTTCTTCAGTACTGATTGTTAATTTGTCTACAAATCTATTATTTCCTTCTCTTTCATAAATTGCTATAAGTTAAATTATCTAAAAATTATCTAGAATAATGACAGCCAGATTCTGTTTCTTTTTACTGTGTTGTGAATAAACAGAAATTCAGACTAAATTGGGAAATACTTCCCAATGTACATGAATAAGACTAAATCTCAAGGAATTTAATATAATTTTGAATTTCAATAGACCATTGTACTGCTATGTCCATCTGTTTAGAATATTCTACACTTTATGGTCTAAAGCAAGATGCTCATATCTGTGAAAGCAAAAAAGCTTGTCATGCATTAAGAGGTCAGTGATCTGCTGAGAAAGAAAAGCAGGATGTCAACGTCTTCAATAATGATCTTGAAGACCATAGCATACTTGAAATGTGCTGTACCAAATAAATGGATGGCTTTCTAAATCATGGCATCTAACAACAGAAGAGTTCAATGTCTAAGAAGTCCACTGAAGCATGAGTTGTCTTTGATGCAAACTAGACATACATAGAGGAAAGAGTGGAATGATTGTCCCATCTTACAAATGTTTTCAAGTGGTTTGTTTGCTTCAAATGCAACTAGCGAAAAGCCATGATAAAAGGTGCCCTTGAGAAAATTAATAGGCATGGTCCTATAGTTAAATACATCTTTCATCTCACTATATATACAAAGGCACTGTTTTCCTCTGGTATTGAAGTCTGCGTTTCTTACATTTTGTACACAAAAATTCATACTGTCAACAAATATTTGCTCTAGCAAGAATTTTTTTTATGAGTGGAAGAGCTTAGAAACAGGTTTACCATAATTCACCAAGTTTCTGTATGAGTTACTTTACACGCTTTACTTTACTTGGGAATCAGACAAAGTATACTGCACTTATTTAGATCCCTGTAAGAAGCCTATGAGGAAACTCATTAATTTAGGTTAATTGAGAGTCAGAGTTTTCAAAAGAGAAGATATTTCACCATTCTCAGTTGTTTAGAAGCCCCTCAGAATTTCATCTTTTTCAGAGACACCCTAAAAGGAATGTACAAGTCAGATTTGTTTTCTCGTGCACGCACCTTAAGCAGCTAAATTTCAGCACAAGAATCTTCATAACTCCAGACGATGTGAGAAGCAGAGATACCACAAGTTGACTTTAAAACTCACAAAACCACTCAGCATATCCTTTAACTTCTAATTCTGAGCAAGCTTTACCAGGAGCCATCAAGAAGAGGTGAACATGGAACCTCATTTCATTGACTGAGAAGGCCATTGTCTGGCATTATGTGTTCCCTCTGCACTTCCTGAACTGTATCAAGGCAGCAGATAGTAGCTATAAATCTTCATTCAGATTGCTACCAGTTCAGATTCTCCAGCAGGCATAGCTGGCCTCTAAGCAGGCTTTATTTCTTAATGGGTCTAGCCACAGTACAGGCTGGTTATGCTCCGCTGGCATCCTGCATGCTAGAGTTTCTTGCTAAACGATACAAAGCTTTACTGCTTCCTGGTGTTGGTTCTAGGACAGAGAAATGCAGAACTGACAGCTCTACTGAACACAGGAGAAAAGATAAGCTAGAATATCTTTAAAAAGGCCTAACATTAAAATAGATAAATCTGGATATGTAGGTCCAAATGGACTTTTCAGCGCCCAGACAGGTGCCTAAATGTTGATTTACAGATGGTGGGTGGATGTTATATTATCATTTCTGTGCTTAGAAATGGAACATGCAATTTGCCAACACATTCATCTATCTGAATATGTGCTGCCATTGGAGTTCAGATAAATTTCAAAACATAAGCTCCAGGCATTTACAACTGACCATTGCAACCCAACCAGTCCAAATGTTAAATACGATTAATTCAAATCCTTTGATAGGGATATTACCTTGATTGGAAATTAAAGTCTATATTGCTAAAGAAAGAGTACAGTAATGGAAAATTAAACTAATGTTCCCATTGCGGCAATATCTGTTGACTACTAATTCAGACCCATTTTGGCTCCAGGCATCAGTGTTTGGACAACATCATCTGTAAAGTGTCAGCCACACATTCAAAATAGCAAGGGAAGAAGAAAATTGGGTATGAAAATTGGCATGTTTAAGCCAGAGCCTTGGGAACACTTGATTTTGGGTTGAAGCAACACCAAGATGAATATTTTTTAAGCACAGAGCACACCTAACCAACAGACAGCTGTGAATGATTTGCTCTACCCTTAACCATAAAATTCAACATGGTGTGCCAAGAATCTGAATTATGAGGCAAAGGAAAAAAGGGAACAGACTTCCAGTAATGAAGTGTCACCCACAAAAGAGAAGAAAAATAATGGAAAAGCTATGGTTATCTCCAGTAAAGGAGTTTTCAGTAACGTAGGATGACGATTTTTGTGCATGAATTCAATCCAAAACCATGTGTTTGGTCTTGCTTCAGCCTTGCAAACCATAACCTATTCGATGGGGGAAGGTATCCTGCTGAAACAGAAGAAGTCACTTCGTTTCTCAACTTCCCTTTCCCATAAATCATCTTTTCTAATTGATCTAATAATACATTTCACTTGCTCACATGATTGGCACAGTTACAAAGATGCTATTTACCCTTGCAAAAATTTATGAAAACGTCATGAATGAACCAGTTTGCAGTATTTTGGATGAAGAAGAATGAGGAGCTGATGGAAGTAAACCAGGTAATATTTAAATTTAGATTTTTACAACATATTTTGCCTTTCTGTGCTCTCCTAACCATCTGATATGGCAGTTTGACAATCCTGTAATAAAATGTCCTGGTCTTACCTGCAGCATTAGGCAAACCAAGAATCATTTTCAGAACAATTGACTTTATTGTCTCTACACAGATTTCATAGTATTGCTTGGCTAACGAAGCAGAAGAGAACTGCTGGGGAAGACCAGCAGGAATATAGATGGAAAGAAATAAAAGTGAACTCAATTATGTCTCCACGGGGCGTGGGAGCTCAGTAGATACCAACTGACAGAACTGTACAAATGGTTACTTGCCAGGAAGGAGTGAATAATTTAACTCGGTAACCACTGACTTTATTAATACATTGTTTGCTCTGATGTGAAATCTTGAGGTTACAAGACACAATCCTGGTTTTAAAGAATTTATATGCTAAGCAAGCTATTTAGATAGAGGGTGAAAGACTGCCGAGAGAGGCCTGGAATTTTTGAAGAATTCTTACATAGTCAGCAACTGATTAAAAAAAAAATTATCCCCCCCTCCTGTTTTTCAATAAGAAACAGAAAAAAAAAAAACCATAATACTTCCCATTTTGGAACAAAAACCAACATTAATTTTTTGAGTACTCCAGAGGTACCGTCTCCATTGCATAGACTGTGAGCTCCTATGAACTACAATGAAATGACATTAGGAGGTTACAAAAGAAATTTTTAGAAGCAATAAGCACTAAAGTCACATTTTTTCATTAGTCTAGTCCTTAAGCTACAAAAATACTCTCCTCAGACATTGCAACAAACTTGGGTTTTAACTTTATTTTTAAAACAGGTTTATTTGCATATATCCATATTACTTTTGCCCTAATAAGACATATCTGCAGATTATACACTTGCAACGACCTTAGCTGTCACTTTCTGTTCAATTATATGAACTGAACTATTTTCAAGACCTTACCTGCTTCATTGGTTATGAAATCAAAAAATTAGGCTCAATACAGAAACATCTAATGCAATATTTCAAAATCAGTGGGTTTTTTCTCCTTCCTTTTTTAAATAAAATTTCATCAGAATTTATTCCTGTCTGAAGAATGTTTTCTTTTTTTCAATGAGACTATTTTTAGTGGTCTCCATCAAACAATAAGAAAGTTAATTGATAATAACGTGCTTTTAGTAGGCAATCTGTAAAAACAAAGAGAGATTTATAAGTGAAATTTATAAGTGAATGAATTATGTCACTATAACTTTGTAAAAATTCATTCAGGACTAGAATTAGAAGCATTTCAATTATTTTTCAATATGAAAATTTCAACAAAATATGTATTCCATTTCTAAATGATACATCTTTTTCCATTCTAGACATACACAGACCTGTAGAGTAATAAACTCCAAGCTCATTATTTTCCACAATGATTGTTTTAAGAATATATCCATGGTCTAAACATGTTTGGATCTGCAAAACAATAATAGTCCTAAAATGTTTCTGCAAAACTGTCTCACAAATATACTAATTCTGATCTCATTTTTTCTGTAATTCATAACTAAACAGTGTTGCTGCAACTGAAAACCACTACTAACAATCATAGCACCTTTCATCTGGAAGGATTCCGAGGGGCTTTGCTTTTACTACTTCATGCAAAGGTTATTCATTTCCAAATGACAGTTTCTTTATATTCTCCTTCCTGTGATGCAAAGACATAGAAATGAAAGACTCAGTGAGCTTTCAGGCTAAGCTATATTGCTTTACACTTTCACTTTATGATTTTGGGTGACTTTCCCCCCCCTACCCCCTGCCTAACAATGAAGGGATGTAAAATCAGGATTGTAGTGCCTAGCCCCTAGAGCCACATTTGATTAAAAATGCAGGAACTAATGTGCCATTGGCTTGCTATGGTCTTAGCGTATAGTTTATTATCCAGTTTATAAGAAACATGTTATTCATATAAGTGACATTATTAGAAACATAAATTATCGTATAAACATAGATCTCTATTTGTAACTGCTGTGGCTTTCATTAGGACTGGCTAAAAAAATACTCTGATCAGTTGTCTTAGGAATGATCTATATTAATGTCCATGTCTTCTGTCTGTCATCTGGCATTTTTTGGCTTTCTGGGGAAAATTAAGTACTATAAGAAAAGTACAGTCTATGAAGGAAACTGTTCAGTTCACGTTTGGCATTCCAGTACAGCTTTGAAAATTGGAGGGTGATAAAGAACTTAAAAAGAAAAACTGAAAAAAACCCCAAACCCTTCACCATTGTTTCGTGTTCCTTTACAAGCCTACAGTTCTACTAATTTTAGTAACTACTTAAAAGCATTTTACACCCTGTTAAAACTCTAACATAAAAATAAAGGCAATACTGCAATAGAGAAAGTTATCATCATTCTAACATTTTGTGCTGTAACTGTATACAGGGGTTTTTTTGGTTGGTTAGTTTAATGGGGTTTTTTGGGTTTTTTTTGAGTGAGGGTGCATTTTTGTTGGGGGAGGGGGTGTCCCCTTCAAAGACAAAAACAATGAAATATGAATGAGTGTAAGGTTAGGGTTAAGTTCCCAATTAAGTCAACTGGAATTGACCTTTCGATCATTTTAATGAATTCTGAATACTCATTTTTCATATGTTTGTTGTTTGTTAGAATATTTTGCTGTCCTAGACTTTGATACTCAGAGAAGGACTAAAAACCATATTTTAAACACGTTGGTATTTTGTATCTAAAAGACACTATGATCTTACCCCTGCATCAATTTTAAAAATCAACTGTAGTAAGACCAGAATTAAAAAGGTTCATATAGAAAAGCCTTACCTTCTCTATAAATGGCATGTGTAACTTCAAACACTCGGAGTTCAAGTAAACCAGCAGCTACTGTATCCTGCATTGCTTTAGGGTAAGCCATAAGACTCATAAAGCAATTCAAAAAGTGTGCATATAAAGTTTACTATACAGTTTTCTTTCTTGTAAGACAAAACAATTTAATCCCTTGCTGACTTTTTTCCCTCCTTGTCCTCCTCACACACCAGCAATGGGCAACTTCCTCGGACTACAGTGTAAATTACCACAGGGTTTACAAAAATATGATCATGGCAATAATAGAGCAAGAAGTCATTGACTTGACCTCTTTCCAGTTATTATGTCACATGTCTTTTCACAGCTTCAGAAGGAGATATTTCATAAATATTTTCTTTTTATTTTTTGGAGATGGCAAGGGGATTCCTAAATCCAGGTTTACTTACAGTAGTCTGTTTCAACATCATAGATCAATTTTTCAAAGCATTTTAGACACATCTCTGCTACACTTTTTAACAGGAACAGATTGGATAACTTTTCCTTTTCTACCCTCCCTTCAAATGACTGAACATGAGCAACCATGAGTGAACATAGAGATTCATAAGAACTAAAATGTACGGAGGGTACAGGCAATAACATGGTCACAGGAAGAATAGGGGCCTCCCAAGAAAATCTGTGAATTGTTTCCCATATTGTGGTGGCCACACAAGAGGCTAGTGCACAGAAAACATGTCTCAGCTGCCTCTGTTGAAACCTAATCCAGTAAGAATCTTTCTATAAGAAGGCAAGAGGATTATATCATCATAAACAAGATTGCTTTCTGAAGGCCAAGATGGCAGAGCCTTGAATGAGCGAAATGACATTTCCACATAGCTTCAGAGTACCTATGAGAAGACACAAAATAACCAGACAGATGTTGAAGCTTGACGAGGTCCTGGGAGTGCACAGGCATCCCTTACCTCAACAGGAAAAGACTCACTTCTTTAATGGATCATGAGTTCTCTTTTCTTTATATCCCTATAAATCAGACATTTAATATCCATACAGGTATTGTATATTCATCTTGTAGGCATCGAAAAACAACTTTATACTTACAAATACATACACTTCCTCTTCTGACTGACATAAACAAAGTAGATCTATTTATATTAAATCAAGGCCTTTTCTCTGGTTTCAGAGTGTTGAAGGAACAGTTGAATGCTGTTCATGTGCTTTTGTAGGACTGAAGCGTTACAGAAGTGTTTCTTATAATAGCTCCATCAGTGACCTTCCCTTCATTTCCTCTTACTGTCTTATCAGTGGAAGGCTGGAAGGAATACTCAACAGAGAGGTAAATTAGACTAAATTAAACATATTCATACATATTACTCTTAAATTTATCTCATATAATGACATAAGAGAAGGAATTATTATGCTTCAAATATTATAATATACATTTACTGATATCCAGCCATAAGATCACTGTGAGAGGATTGTTTCTGTCCTTCAAACACCAACATGATGCCTGTTGAAGCCACTAGATTCTCACATCTGTGCATTCAAAAGCATCATCTGACCATAGGATGTGCAGTAGTTTTAATTGTATTACAGAATGGGTGAGTTCTCCGTTCTTTTTGCAGCCACAAAAAGTCTTGCAAGCTACATAGTTATATGACCTTCAATCATTATTTTTTTTTTTAGAAAATACATGAAATACACCAAACTTTAGGGTTTCATTTTAATTTTTTTATGACGAAGAAATGGAAAATTTTAACTGACCTCTGAAAGGAGAATATGGCCCTAGCATTTTAATTTATTTAAACACATTCTGGAATCCTTTTTTGGTACAGAGTCCAGGTAACCCAGAACAGCCTGCATCTGTGTTCATCCACATCTTCACCTCTAAACAGGCTGGCTCTATACAAACTATTGAGACTAGTCCACAAGAAGTTCCAGCTCCTGAATATGCCTGGAAATTCTCCAAGTGGACAATCGACACCTTCCAAAATAATTTCAGGAAATAGTCTAACTGCTTAATAATAGCAACAGTCACATTCAACTGCCTAAGAAAGTTCCTACATATTACTTAAATTATTAGTATAACAGAGCCAAACAAAAATTCTTTTAGAAGAGACAACAATGGAGGATTAATTGACTAGACTATATTTTTCTTTCTTAAACAACACACTTTTCCGGGCACTTACTGAAATTTATAGGCATAGTTCTGTCATTGAAACTCCAGCAAAGTGGTTCCAAATCCACCAAACCAATATATGTTACAGCAGGATTGGATCCCAAGTTTTTTTTTAAACATTTGACACAGTACTTTTATGAGGACCTATAAAAAAAAGAAATAAAGTAAACTGTATCTTCCCCTTCATCTCCATGGACAGATAAGATTAAGCCCACATGGATTTTTGCAGTGAGAATGTGGAGGACCAGAGTATAAACTTCCAGGGTTGTGCCTCTAATCTTGAAAGAAAACCCCATTCTATATTGGTTACAAGGGTTTTGTAGGATTCATGAGTAAGAATGGAGTCTGTGTGCTGGCTGTTCTCCATGACACTGCTGTACAACTTTCTGACCATATGAGGAAAAAGAAGGAGAATGTACAAATAGCTGAGTTACGGGATCTGTACTGGATGCAAAAACTCAGATTCGACTTGTTCTGCTGACTTAGAACACAGAGAGGAAACCCAGTCTCCTGTAGTTCAGTTGCACTCCAGAATCAGCAGACTTTCACGCACAATCTGAATACCTTCCCAAGAAGAGAAATTGATACTAAAGTGCTAAAACAGGTTTCAAAAATACTGAATACAAATCTAATATTTGTGTAAGAGAAGTCGTTTGAACTCTTAACTCTCAAGACTCCGCCTTGAGTAACATTTCTAAGCTGTTTTTCTCAGTTTGTCCATTTAAGATATTTTCAACTCCATACAGAACATTCAGATGTTCACTAAAGTGTGAAACAGGACTGTGAGATAATTCATCTGCTGCACGATATTTAGGGTACTTATCCTAGGGAAGTGATATACAGGCTCTGATCTAGAGAATATGCAAGTAGTTTACACAAAATGAAATAATTTTAACAGAAAATACCTAAACAAGCTCTATCTTGAATATAAAACGTGATGATTGAGAACATTCATATACTTAGATTTGAAATTTCTGAAGCAGAGCAGGATCTTGAAGCTATGTTCTTCCATAATCATAAGGAAATGCTATGAATATGTGTTGATTTGTAACATGGAAGCCATTGATATTTTGTGAGTACTGTGTAAGTCCACCAACTAATTTTCTTGTGTTAAATATTCTTAAATATTTTTCTTTTTTGCCTCAAATTACGAAAAAAAATAATATTTTTTTGGCCAAGTATGGAATCTGAGGCAGGGGCTGTTTGTTTTGATGATAGGAATGAAAAACTCACACTACGTCATTCAAGAAGGATTCCTTTTCAAGTTTTATGGATGTCCTGGAAAAATAATTAATCACACATCTCTGTTGTGAACAAATATTTGACAATAGCATGGGAGTAGCCCATGTGGAGTGTGTTAGGATTCAAAATATTAACAGCAGAAGCATGCCAGCTTTGTAGCAGTTGACTTTTTATGTGAGAGTGATTACAGCTGGAAGCACACTGAAAATTAACAATGCATAACTAAATAACATTAGCAGGAATTACAAAACTGAACCGAGTCACAATACTTCAACTCTATAAAACCATATGTATTTCTTGTCGAAATATGGTTTGGCTATCTTTGAAAGCTTTTATCAACGCGACATGTAGTATAGCTGTTGTTCACATCCAGCAGTGAATTATGCTTCCTGGTATGTAGTGATCTATGCACTGGAGATTCAGGCTCCTAATGTCCAATGCTCATGTATACTTCCCAGTTAGTCGTGCTATATCCAGCAGGAGTGGGGAGGGTGAGGTAGGGGAGAAAATAAGAGAGAAAGAGAAATAGAAAGTGAGAGATATGGGAGCACGAGGTAACAAAATTACTTTTTCCTTTGATGCTTTAAAGAGGAGGCGTGAAACTCATGAATACTTCCCTGGAGTCTGAGTCATCTAATACCCCTCAGCATTCGAACTAACAGTATGAGTGAGGAGATTATGACTATATTAGAACATTCTTCTTAGTAGATTTCTGAATTCTTTTTTCTTGTCCAAGTACAACTCTAGGGCATAGGAAATTTAGCAATCTTGTCCATGGAGACAAAATTCAACAACCGTATTGAGTTTCTCTGCTGAAAAGAGGGCACCAGCTCCCACACAGCCTGCAGGAAAGGGAGTGAGATGTTAACAAAGCCAGGTGAGGGGGCTTGTGGAAAGTACTTGTTCTGACATGGAGCAGAGCTGCATGTAGGATAGAAAGCAACTTATCACCCACTTGTATCGTATAAACTAAATAACCTTTTTCTTGTTTCCTTTTTCTTTTTAAATGAAGACTTCTGTTTGGTAAACAGTGTTACTTGTAGCAATCCAAAATTATTAGTCCCTTATTACATTACCACTATGTTCACAGATCAGTTTGACAAGTGTTGTATTTCTAGTGCTGTTGGAACAGATAGGAAATGTGTAGGAGGCAAAGTTTGCAAAAACCTGTCCAGGGGTGATTATGGAGGTTAAAGCAAAGAATATGCTTGTAGGGATATTAAAATTGGTGTATCAGATTCACAGTTCTCTGAAGTCACACAATATTCCTCAGTGCAGTGTTAGTGGGAACACAGATATTGAACTGAAAACCCAAAGCCCAGAGAAGAAAAGGAGTTTTCTAATTATTTTCACTCTGGTGTTTAAGGTTCATTCTACAGTGAGGATCTTTAAGCCCTCAGAGAACACTATGCTAAGAAAAATACAAGTTTCCTCATGTGTTTAATATTAAATCTTATAAGAATCTATGTTCTCACAAAATATTCTGCTGATAATTTCTGTCTGTCATTAGTTTCAGATCTGGTGTAATTCTGTTTAGATCAATAACTTTTTTTGTATAATAGAGCCATCTCTATCTGAACTTAGTCCTACAAACTACCTTCCAACTTCAGTTTCCATGCAGAATTTCAGTGTTGCGTCCTCCCACATAATTCGGAACATTTGTTTTTGACCCACTTATAAAGTAGTAACTCCATCAAACTTATTTTATTTTTTGACTGATTGCAACCTACCCCCCCCCGCTCACTGCAGAGACGTTGGACTAGATGAGTCTTTAAAGGTCTCTTCCAACACAACTATTCTATGATTCTAGCAGGACAAAAAGACAAATCCTAATTTGCTTGGCTTTACATCCCCCTGTGTACCTTTGCCATTCCTTAGTAACAGCTTCATTTGCTGACAAGAGTAATTTATATTCAAGACCATCTCAGATTAACTATTTCACTGAACGTTAATGCAGGAGATGATACAAAGAGACACATAAGCATCTCTTAGAGATACAGCTTCTTGAAAAATAAAAAAAAAAACCCTGCATGTATTATTATTAAAATTCCCTCTATTTGCATGATTGAAACCAATTCCCAGACAGTAATGCTGTACAGACAAAAGCGTTGCTGTCCAAAATGATATCACAACACACACTTTTTCAATTTGTGTGGCAGACATGCTACTGGAGGTTTGGGAAAAGCCACACTGCCTGATATTAGATCTTGCTTTCTGTGCAACACAACATGAAAGATCTGGCTCATGTTTTATGCTTCTGACTTGATGCGTTTTTTCTGTATTTTCTTGAATGTCTAAACCAAAAATAACAGTAAATTCAAGTGTTTTTCATCATAATCGTATATCAGTCACATGTGTGACTAGGTCTAGGTGCTACAAAGTTACACCTCATTTAGCTGTTGTTCATTCAGGAAGAAGTGAAACACTTTAAACTAGATTTCAAAACTTCACAGTGAAATTTCATATGAAAATATGTTTAATAGAGTTTGTCACTCCTTTAAGCAATTTAATTTCCTAATCTACTGCTTCAAATGAAACCAATTTAATTAAGAATTAAACCTTATGAAAAATATCTACATAGGGACTTGCATCAATTTGAAAGGACTCTTTCAAAATCTGAGGTAGAAAAGTAGGACTAATTTAAATTTTACCACCACAATCAGTCCCAGTGAAATTGAGGATATGGGTGTGTGTTTGGAAGTCAGTTGGGTTTATTTGGCTTTGCAAGTTGTTTCCCGGACTTCAGCAGTTAAAAATTTTGCTTAAAAGCTTCATTACCTGGAAGATCACGTAAACTTTCTTGTTACTGAGCCAGCCTTCAGAACCAAGATGAAGCTCACAAGGGGTAAGGGAAATTTTCAAAGCTCTCCTTTACAACATTTAACTCACCAATCATTAATCTTGTCCACTTAAAGAAGCATTTTAGGGCCAGAGCTTACTAAGCCATTTAACTGAAATTTTGGGAGCACTAACAAGATCAGAAGTACAAAATTGTGTTTGTAATGGATTTTTGAATTCAAAAAAAATAAGACTATATGGACAATTTAACCCACTTTGTATTGATTTGAGGAAAAAGAAAATCAGGACTGTGTTCAATAAAAGACTTTGGTGAGTATGTATCAGCAATCAAATTTGGACATAAGGAAAAACAACATAAACCAATAAAGTTTATGTTCTGTTGTCTTTACATAATCAGATGTTGGCTAAGAAGGACAGAGCATACACCAAGATGTAAAAAACTTGTGGTCCCATCAATATTTAGGAGGCTTCAGATTTTCGAGGCAGTCGGCAGTAGCACACATAAAGGGACTGTGGCCATTCACAAAGATACACAGGCATTTAGTTATCCATGACTGATGAAGGTATCTTACTCACAAATATCCTTCTACTGATCTTCCTCTGGTATTGTCACCATGGGGTTTACAGTACAGTTGTCACACCAAGAAAAACATGACATTTATAAAAATGCCTCGAGTATGCAGCCACACTCCCAGTTCCATTGTCTACCCAAGATGTGGGGAACCAAAAATGAAAAATGTTTCCTCACCTACAGAACCAAATTAAAGTTTAAAAAACTGTACCCTTAAGTCTTAATACCTGCATCTTACTTCAGGCAAGACTGGACATCGCAAACCTACTTTTAGAGAGCATTCTAGAATTGACTTAAAATTTGATATTGTTGGAATGACATTTAATAATTGAGTCTTTAGCTGTCTATTCAGCTCTTCAGCTCAGCAGCTAATTAAGCCTTCTTCTAGGACAAGATGCTAAGCAGGATAGTAATCTGAGAAGCAGACACAGAAATTTATTAATAAAGGACTTACAAGGAAAAAGGAAAAGTAAATTATCAGGTTTTTAAATTGAAAAGGGCAACAGAATCTGCCACTGTTTTTCCAATCCAACTAAATAGTACAGCAGGGACAGCATTTCAGGCAAACAGCTTATCTGAAAGAGCAGTTCCCTGATTAAACCAGCAATGATAAATCACACAGTATTCTCTAGTGCAATGCACTGTTTTAGCCATATAAAATGAAAGAAAAGGATATGAAATGCTAGGCCTTAGAGAATCTAGATGGTGAAAGAGAGTTTTGAAGTCTACGGAGAATTGTTCATGTGTGAAAATATTTAATTTCTTTCTCTTTTTTTTAATGATCTCAAGGTAGTTTGTACTTTTCATAGTTTTGACTCACTCCCCAGAAATGAAGAATGATTCTAAAAGAAAATGGCTAAGTGTGATCACAACTGAAACTATACTAACAACGACAACAACTTATTTTTAATAACTACATGTAATATTTAATAGCAATGTAAAATCTACAGTTTAGTACCACTAGTATTACTAAACTGGGGAATTAAAAAATTAAAATTGCAGAAATAAATTTGTCTTAATTCGATCCTTCAATTTATTGCTTATTCTTCTATATATATCAGTCTTTAGTATAGCCCATATTTATGTGAATTTTACTAATATGTACTTACGTGTGGATTTCCCATCACTTTTTATTTTTACCACAGAGCACAATTCATTTATTGATCAAAATAGGCATTGATGAACTAATGGCTGTTTTTTTATTGCTAAACTTGTGTCCGTGGGCCTCATTAAAACATACAATTAAAACAAATCACTACATTTTACCTTGAAGATAGATTTTTATAGACCTTCACCACTGTTGGAATGTGGGGTTTACAAACAGGAATGAAGATGTTTTGAAAGGACACAGGAAGCTCTTCAATGATCCAAGAAAAGAAAACACCCTACATTGGTATTTTGTCCTTCAAAGAACATAATAAGCGTACTGTGATGAGCAGGTCAACGAAAGGATGTTGTGCTTTCCCCTCAGAGTCAAGACAGAAGATGCAATTACGAGACTGGAATTACTCCATTTTGCTTCATAGGCAGCCAAGAAAAGGTCTTGCAGTTCAAAGTGGTCCTAAGAGCATGATCACAGCTATAACTGATAGCACTATATATGACTAATTGTAAAAGACTCTGGAGATCTCCAAGGGGCGTTGAAGTAGAAGAACATTAAAGCGTTTCCCAGAGATTCATCCCATGTCATGAGCTAAAGCAGTCAAGGGTCAGAAGAAGTTATAACCTTCTTGTACAGCAAAAGAAGGACGTGCCCTTGTTAGAGCTTCCTGGAATCAATCTTCCATGAATAATATGGCTAAAGCTGCCAGGAGGGTTAAACGTAAGAGGGAAGTGAAAAGGTGAAAAAATACACATACACACTTAACACTAAACCATGAAGGCAAGATTCTGTATAACCAAGTCACAGATGTACACAAAGGAGAAGCTATTTAATTGCCCATATATTACTGTGAGAAGTCTAGGTAGTAAACAAATGAAAATGTCTGCAATGAGTTTGACCTACTTTGGAATTACTGAATTTGGGTTGTAATATTTCAGTAATTCCTAAATGAAATTGCGCTATAAGATTCACATTACTGGAGTCTTTCCATTGATGATTCTAACCTATTTAGGAAGAAGTCAGTGGGGAAAAAGGAGGGAGATAGTACAATATGATAAAAATAGCTTTAACTGTTTCTAAGTAATTAACATTGTGAAATAAATAAACTTTCGTAATTAGGAGTTACTGTGGTAACAAACAAAGCACTATATGTGGAGCTGCAGATTACCAAATCACGATAGACAACAGGATGATCAACCTTTTAAAGACCAATATATCATGTGTAGGTGGAAAAAGATGCATTACTGTCCAGGATTTCAATTCTTACTGACACATGTTGGAAGTCACGTACATGGAGTCCTTCAATACTTTCACAATTTATAAAATTATAAGACATAATCTGAAACAAAAATGAGACATCTAATATAGAGGAATTGGAGGCTTTTTATCTCCAAATGTAAAAAAGCATTGATCTCAGAGCAAAAATTAACAACTGATACAATACAAGAAATGAGTCAATTATGTCTGAGAGTGCAGAGCAAAGTCCCAACCTCCACCATATTTACAGTTCATTTAAATTTTATAGACTAGCTTCATAAAGTTGATAACAATTATGAGCAAAGTCTATTGGGAGAAAGTAATTAAATGTGACTGATAATTGGGAATTCCTTAGGAGCCAAAAATGTCAAAATTTCTGCTCAGGAAGAAGGCTATGCTAGCTAAAACAGACATAGAAGGAAACTGAAAGTATCACTTAATTAACTAATAATTATGATAGAAAAGAGGAGGAGCTGATAGTCATAAATATAGCAAAAGATAGGAAACATAAAAGAGTTATAAGGGAAGCAAAGTGAAATCTACAGTTTATATATCTATGTGATTGACAGCTTTTAAAATATGTTTTTCAAACTTATGTTTTTGGAGTGCATCTGGTGGTTAGGTGATAAGCTTCATATTTTCAGTGTAGGTGCACTTAGACTTCTACATCTTGATAATTGGTAGGCAGTATTACAGGCTTATAAGGTTAAAACAAGCTAAATATCTTTTTCAAAAAATTAAAAAAATATTGCATAAGGTAAAGTCTCTAATGTCAGGCTGTAGATTTTAGTTCTTGAATACATACTCTTTAACTTTTTTAATCAATCACTTGAGGAAAGACTAAGTAAATGCATTATTATAAAATTTTCTAATGACATAAAGATCAAGACAATCAGTAGTACCAAAAAGACTATGTCACGTATGGACAATGAACTCAGTTTCTTGGTAAACATACTGTGGGAACATGATGTGTGTTTCAACATTGCCAAGTGGAAAGAACGTAGTTATGAACAAGGAATGTAAGTCATTCTTCAGGATTGGGAATTCTAAGGAATGAGAGAAATATTGAGTGACTTAGAGGTCAGCATGGATAATTACATGAACATGAGTTTTCATTGTGGAATAGAAAAGTCCTTGAAAGTTTTAGTAAGAAAATTCCAAATATGAGTGAAGAGTTTACATGTGTACTGGCACTGAAGCCATCAATGCTAGATTATTATATCTCATTATGTGTTCAAAGAAAGATGACGAAAAATTTTAAAAGGTTTGGAGAAAACAGGGAAAAATATTAAAGGACTGGAGAATGTCTCCTACAGGGAAAAAAGGGGAAAGAGAAAAAAAAAGGAAATCAGACAAATAATTTAGTTTCCAAAATTGAAGGTTAAGAAGTGACATGATCAGTGATTAAACATTCTGTCCTGATGAAATCTGATATCAGAGAACTTCTCAACCAGAAACCATAAGGACAATAATCCCTTCTTATTATTCTTCCCAAACAATAAGAGCATTTCTGTGGGATGATTATGATTCCCAGTAATACCCCTTCTAATGCCTCAAAATCCTTTCCTGAATGTAATTTCTGATCTCCACATGATCCTAATTCTCAGTCTCAGAATGAGAAATAGATGGGCAATTTCTGCCATAATTATTTGTTGAAGACTTCATCCTGAGGCCTGACAATGAAAATTTCAAGTAGTTAAAATCAGGCTGCCTTCTAAGCATCTAAGAATGCATGATGTCCAATCCTGACCCGAGGTGTCATCTTCAAAGTATTTACAAATTTTCTGTGCTTTTGTCCATGTGACCTTGCAGAGTTTCTCAAAAGTGGAGGAGTGCTCTAATCTACATTTTATAACTCATCTCCTGTGAAAAACTGGGCCTTTGCGGCTTATCCAGAGTCCCAGATAAAACAGTGGCCCGTGATAAGAATACAAAACAGTTGTTGTGACTTCTAACTTCTGTTCAAGTTACCACTAGACTTCTCTGCTAATAATTTATAGTGGTTAACAGTTACTTCATTATATCCATATTATAGTATTTACAGATTCCAACTTCCTATTCAGAACTCTACAGTCTTCAACCTGCAATTTATTCTGTCAAACAAAACAGAAATAATTAAAATAAAAGCAACATTTAAGCACTGCGGGATATCCCGTTTCTGGATTACACAGACATTAAGCTTCAGGCAACGGGAGAACTGTGGTGTAAAAAAATCAGTTCTCCTACAAAATGTAGAGGAGAGACAGGTAATGTCTGAGTGGGATTTTGAGGTTCCTAGTCCCAAATTTAGAGACTTGAGCCTCCGGCTTTAATCCTAGGCACTGGCACAGAGTGCATATGGAAAAGTTTCCATGTGCTACAGTTTATGTTCTAATCTAAACAGTACAATATAAACTGGGGCATGTGTTATTTCACGGATGACACAGTTTTCAAGTTATGACAGTTTAGTAGTGTCCCAGGCTCTTGGTTCCCACACATTCCACGACTTTTTCATTTTCCAGAACTGTCATCAAAAGCAGCTTCAGACGGCTGGAGGACACTGAGAGAAAAGAGAGAAAAAGATATGTAATATATTTAGATAATAAATTGTGATGGTTCTGTGTTATGACATTATCTGTTGCTACGATGATAGGTCAGGATTGCAGTCAGGCAGTTTAGAGCGGTTAGTTTAAGAAAACAAAATTGTTCCCAGTAGATTTCTAAAGGCCATTACAAGCAATAGAGAAAATCTTTTTCCTCATCCTCTTCTCCAGCACTCACACTCTGCCTTCTGCCACAATGAATCACAATGATAGACATTTTTTTTCTAATTAATTTCCCCCAAATTTAGAAGAATATTTTCTTCAAAATAGTTTATCTACCTACGCTGATGAACATTAAATTGATGTAAAGGTCTGATGTCAGTCATCTTAGGAATTTTTAGTGCTTTTCTTGCTGTTTTTTAATTAGTTTGATCCTAATCAGCTAACTTTGTATTTTCAATACCAGTCACGTGCTGAGTAAAGGAATATATGTTTTATGGCTCTTGTTTAACAGGATTAAGTTAAGATTCACGTTTCATGCCTGGACCCTTGATTTTTCTCTTTTCATGTGTCTAGAATCACAGAATCATAGAACAGTTTGGGTTGGAAGGGACCTTTAAAGGTCCCTTCTAGTCCAACCTCCCTGCAATGAGCAGGGCCATCTTCAACTAGATCAGGTTGCTCAGAGCCTCATCCAACTTGACCTTGAATGTTTCCAGGAATGGGGCATCTGCCACCTCTCTGGGCAACCTGTGCCAGTGTTTCACCACCCTCATCATAAAAAACTTCTGCCTTCTATCTAGTTTGAATCTACCCTCTTTTAGCTTAAAACCATTACCCCTTGTCCTATCGCAACAGGCCCTGCTAAAAAGTTTGTCCCCATCTTCCTTATAAGCTCCCTTTAAGTACTAGAAGGCTGCTATAAGGTCTCGCCAGAGCCTTCTCTTCTCCAGGATGAACAACCCCTACTCTCTCAGCCTGTCCTCATCCCTCTGATTATTTTTGTGGTCCTCCTCTGGACCCACTCCAACAGGTCCATGTCTTTCCTGTGCTGGGGACTCCAGGGCTGGACGCAGTTCTCCAGGTGGGGTCTCACCAGGGCGGAGTAGAGGGACAGAATCATCTCCCTTGACCAGCTGGCTGCGCTTCTTTGGATCCAGCCCAGGATACGGTTGGCCTTCAGGGCTGCGAGCGCACACAGCTGGCTCATGCTGATCTTCTCCCCCAAGTCCTTCTCCTCATGGCTGCTTTCAATCCATTCTTAGCCCAGCCTGCATCTGTGCTTGGGATTGCCCTGACCCAGTTTCAGAACCTTGCACTTGGCCTTGTTGAACCTCATAAGGTTCATACAGCCCCACTTCTCGAGCCACCACTCAGCTTGGTGTCATCCGCAAACTTGCTGAAGCTGCACTTGATCCCACTGTCTATGTCACTGAAGATATTAAACACTACTGGTCCTAATACAGACCCCTGAGGGACATCACTTGTCACTGAACTCCATCTGGACATTGAGCCAGTGACCACTACCCTTTGGATGTGACTATCCAACTAATTCCTCATCCACCAACTGGTTCACCCGTGAAATCAGTCTCTCTCCAATTTAGAGAGAAGGATGTTGTGGGGAACTGTGTCAAAGGCCTTACAGAAATCCAAATAGATGACATCTGTAGCGGTTCTCTTCTCCACTGATGTAGTCACTCTATCACAGAAGGCCACTAGGTTGGTCAGGCAGGACTTGCTTTTGGTGAAGCCATGTTGGCTGTCTCAAATTACCTCCCTGTCCTCTGTGTGCCTTAGCATACCTTCTAGGAGGATCTGTTCCATGATCTTCCCAGGCACGGAGGTGGGGCTGACAGGTTCATAGTTCCCAGAGTCCTCTTTTCTACCCTTTTTAAAAGCGGGTGCAACGTTTCCCTTTTTCCAGTCACCAGGGACTTCACATGACTGCCATGACTTTTCAAATGTTATGGATAGTGGCTTGGCAACTAGATCAGCCAATTCCCTCAGGACTCTGGGATGCATCTTGTCAGTTCTCATAGATTTCTGTGTGTTCAGGTTCCTCAGGTGGTCAGAAACCTGATGTTCTGTTACAGTGGGAGGAACTTTTCTCCCTCAGTCCCTCCCTTGCAGTCCATCAACTCCAGAGGTGTGGGGAGAGAGGTTGCCGGTGAAGACTGAGGCAAAATAATTGAGTACCTCAGCCTTCTCCTTACCTGTTGTTACCAGTTTTCCAGTCTTGCTCATAGGGATGGATATGCTTTCTTTGAACTTCCTTTTCTGGCTGACTACCTGTAGAAGCCCTTCTTAATACTCTTTGCATCCCTTTCCAAGTTCAGTTCCAGCTGCACCTTGGCCTTCCTGACCCCATCCCTACACAACCAGGCAGAATTGCTATACTCTTCCCAGGATCCCTGCCCCTGCTTCACTGCCTGTGCAGCATAGAGAATAGAATATGTAGAATCATCATTAGTCCTTTTATGAATTATTAGCTATCATATGTAGTATAGGACTCGAGTTTTTATGTAGCATTTTTGTACAATACCGTTGAAGAGTTTTATTTATTGTGACATATGCATACGTGATTTTGTTTTCCTTCCAGAGGTGCAATTCTCAGTATGGATGGGAACAGAAAGAGAAGTACACCACAACAGAATGGAAGCAGTGTACTGCAACTTTAGTTTAGAGATGTGCTCTTCAAACAAAGCCTTTTGATAGCTCACTTGTCAAATTCACCAAGAAAAAAATACTTGAAAGTTAGAGATGCTTTGAAGAAACATGTGGAAATAAATTTACAGCTGACTTAAAATACAAAAATCAGATTCTGCATCTGTTAAAGTTATACCAATTACAAACTGGGAAAGACTCTTCATTACTAAGAACCTAGTTACATACCGAGGGGCACACACACATTCGTTTAGTACATGTTGTATCTGAGTCTACACATATTAGTTTGTGGATTTAACCTAGTTCACCTTTCAGGGATGAAATGACATCAGCCTTGAATTTAGAAAATGTCAGTGTGTTAATTCAGATTATTCAGGGATGTACTATTAATTAGGGAAAAAAACACTATAAAAGTACACAGGAAATACAATCCATTCCGGGTTAGCATTATTGTAAATAGTTCAACATTCACGGCAAGTGTGTTCTCTTCCTGGTTCAGGTCATTAAAAAACAGGTATAATAAATCTTTCAATCCTAAAGTCTGATGGGTTAATCTATGCTTACACTGCATGTCACCATGCAGTCTAAGTTTGTTCAAATATTATTGACACCTTCTGAGTTTAGAAAAATTGGATTCCTTCAAACTGTCATCCATATTTAGATTTATTCTCAAAGTTTGTGCTCGGTAACTTAAATTTAACTGAGATTTTCTGTTCCAATCATCAACATCCAAGGCTTAGCTGTGGTATCCTTCTTGTGTTTGCAGAGATTAAAAGGGTTTTAATGGTCAATTGAGAAAGATAACTTCTTTTTCCACACTGTACTATGCACTTTTAAAAATGGCTTTTCTTGTTACCACAAAAATGTGTTTGAAGCCCAGCATCTTGTTTCAAAGAACATAAATAACTCAGAGCAAGCTAATGATACTTTGCTTTGATCATACATATCCCTTCCTGTGCAAGTAGCACAATGAAACCAGTAGGATAATGCATGCAAGTACAGGCCTTTCGTGTTAGTAAAAGTTATGAGCTTTGTGCCTACACACTTTTATAATAATGAGGAGACACACACTGTTGCATCTGAACTCTAAGGTTCCATTTTGCTTCTGTCAGAGGAATAATTGTCCAAAAAAAAAAGACTGTTTAATTATCCTTGCTAATTTCTGCAGGACAAAGGAGTCCATGCTTCTAATTATAATATGTATCAAGGAAAGGGGATTTTTGCCTCTTTTGTAGGAATGACTGTACAATGCATAAATCATTAAAGGCCCAGGAGCAGGCTGTCCCCAAGGGTCGCAAGTTTAAAGGGCGGGGAAAATGGCCAGTCTGGATGAATAAGGAACTTCTGATGGGATTTAGGAATAAAAAGAGGGTTTACCACCTTTGGAAGAAGGGACATGCAACTCAGGAGGAGTACAGAGATCTTGTTAGGTTATACAGAGAGAAAATTAGGAAGATGATTTTAATGCAGCTAGATTAGGAGATGATTTTAACGCAGCTAGAAATTATATTCCCCTCCTAATGATCTAAATGTTCAGTTCGTTACAAGGTTGATCTTTTTTTTTTTTGTTCCCCAAATTCTTATTGAGTTGCAAATCCACAGAGAGTTCAAAGTGTGGTTCAGTCTGTACAACATAGGCTATAGCTCTCAAAAAATTGTAAAAATAGTGTGAATACAACAACATTTATGGTTATTTGGAAAATAATCTACAATCTAAGTAAACATCTTCTTATATTTATCACAAATATAAATCATTAGAACAGTATTAACTCAGAAAATAACATCATCAGAAACCAGGATTCATATCGTCAGAATGTAGTCATCTGCTACTATAATTCTTCAAAATATTCATGGTTGCCCTTATGACGGTGATAAGGCCAACATGTAGAAGTGCTGCTATTTCCCTTTGAAATGATTGGGAGTAAACACTACGCTGCTCAGTGGTGGAGATAGGAACTTTCTTAGTCTATCATAAATCCAATTTTGTGAACAGTTAAGGGTAGATTTGCAAAGAGTAAATCCCACTTCTGTCATTTAAAATCTCTCTACCATAACTTCTCCTTTTCCTACATCAGGAATTGAGTGTTATGGGTCATCAGCTTTGTTCCTTCTCAAGTAATTTATTATATTACTTCTGTGTTTCTGTAGCTCCCTAATATCTAAGAAAAGCACAATTTTCAACCTTTTGACAACAGTTTCCTTATAATAGAAGTATGCAGTCAGGTTTTCTTCAGCTGGAGAAATCAGAAGGGTTAGAACATACAGAGCATTAGGGAAGTCCCAGCCTGGGAAAGACATCTTGATTACAGTGTCTCCCTTGCCAGGTGAGTAAAGGCAGTGTTCCTGCTGTGGCTAATTTGTGCTTAAACCAAGCACTTCAGTGTCCACCAATGTCAGCCTACAAACTTTTATGAACTTGGAAATCTAAACTAACCTACAGTTATTCCCACACAGAGAGTATTCCCATAGCTTGTGACAGCTTTGTTTTCTGGTAGAGTGACATCTGCCTTTGGGCAGGTCAGCCTGTGAATTTAATTGACATAATCTTTGATAACACCTCCCTGCCCCCCACCCCACCCCAAAAAAAAAAAGGAAAAAAAAGAAGACTGATAGAGTGAAAGGCATTTCCACAAGCTATGTGGTAACAGCTTTCTTCTGACAAAGCTTTTCGCCAGACAGAACATCGCCTATTGAAACCACAGAATCATTAAACTACCCAGTTTGTCATGATTTTTTGAGTTCTATTTACAGTAGTTGCTCTTTTTCCATCTCCCCCTCACACTCTTTAAATCAAGTAAGCACTGTTTTCTGTTCAAAGCTGTATAGAGGTCATGAAAGCTGAAGAGGTTATATGCGGCGGAAAGAATCACTTCATGCATTTAAAAAACATTTGCATGAGAAGCTAAAAAAATAAATTTTAGTTATTTTCCTTAATGGTACACTATCTCAGTTCCTCTCTGCTATAAACTATGACCAGTGTAAATCACGAACACTCATGAGAATACAGCAGAGTGAGGACTAAGAAACTGTTTTTTGGCTCCATTACTGACCGTAAGAGCGTCCCAAGGTGCTATCAGAAGATAAACTTTAAATTGCTAAAATAAGTTGGGACTCCCACTGCACACAAAAAGAAGCTGTATTCATGTATAATTATAGGATTACGACCTATTTTCCTACTCAGGATCTGATCTGTAGGTTTCCTAAGCATCTTCAGCTTATATTCAGTTCCTGAGGGGGCTTATGCTCATTCTAGATAATTTCTTTAGTATAAAAAGACAAAAAAACCCAACATTGCATTAAAATCAGAAATTATTACTATTCCATTATTTAACATTTTTTCAAGTAACCCAGTATTCATCATAAAATATCCTTTCAATGGCCAGTGCTTCAATAAATATACATATCCTGAAGTTCAGTCATATCTATTTTGTTGTATTTTCAGTTACTTTTTTAACATTTGCAACATCATTTTTTTTTCAATTGCTCATGATAATTCTATTTCAGTGGTTCCAGCCTGATTACAGTTTGCAATTTACATAATTTTTGGATTACGTATTTTACCCCTATCAATCTTAGTCACTAAAGATGTGAAATTTATATAAGAAATTTCTACCTCGTTCTTTGGGATTGATGTTTTCATAACCTCCTTGTACATAACAATTCCTTCTACAAACACCTGATAACCATCTGTGTTATTATTTGGGAAATAAGATGGTGTCCTCTTTCTTTTTTTACATCATTTTCTTTTGGTGCAGAGAGGTTTTTTTTCTTTACTTGTTTTTTTTTCCTTCTCATTTCTTTTTTTTTCTTTTTTCTTATTTATAATTTCTTTTGCAGTTAGGGAGCATGGTGTCTAAATCTTCTTCAGGCTAATATTAATCTAAATCTAAATATTAATCTAAATCTAAATATTAATCTAAATCTAAATCTATGAAAATCATATTATGGTGAGAAAGGATAAAGAAATATGAAAATGGTACAAGAACATAACTAAAAACATTTTTAACAGGTTGCCCAGGAAGTGGTTGAGTCACCATCCCTGGAGGTATTTAGAAGGTAGGTAGACATAGTGCTTAGAGATATGGGTTAGTGATGGTTTTTGTCAGAGTTAGGTTCATGGTTGGACTAGATGATCTGAGAGGTCCCTTCCAACCTAGGCAATTCTATGATTCTATGATTTTTATATACAAATTGTACCTGTTGATCTTATAAAAAATAAGAACAGATGCCAGTAATAACTACAAATGAATTTCAAAGAAACCAAAGAATCAGTTAAATTTGTGGATCAGTTAAACATGTGAGGACACAGTCCCACATGACATCCTTCTCTCTGAATTGGAGTCATGGATTTGATGGATGGACCAGTTGGTGGGTAACGAATGGGCTGGATGGTCGCACTCAAAGAGTTGTGGTCAACAGCTTGATGTCCAAGTGGAAATCAGTGATGAGTGGCATTCCTCAGGGGTTGGTACCAAGGACCGGTGCCGTTTATTGTCTTTTTTGGTGACATAGTGACTTTGAGTGCACCCTTAACAAGTCTGCTGATGACACCAAGCTGTGTGGTGTGGTTGACAAGCTAGAGGGAAGGGATGACATCAAGAAGGACCTGGACAGTCTTAAGAGGTGGGCCTGTGTGAACCTCATGGTGTTCAACCAAGCCAAGTGAAGTGTCCTGCATGTGGGTCAGGGTAATCCCAAGCACAAATGCAGGCTGGGCTAAGAATGGATTGAAAGCAGCCATGAGGAGAAGGACTTGGGGGAGAAGATCAGCATGAGCCAGCTGTGTGCGCTCGCAGCCCTGAAGGCCAACCGTATCCTGGGCTGGATCCAAAGAAGCGCAGCCAGCTGGTCAAGGGAGATGATTCTGTCCCTCTACTCCGCCCTGGTGAGACCCCACCTGGAGAACTGCGTCCAGCCCTGGAGTCCCCAGCACAGGAAAGACATGGACCTGTTGGAGTGGGTCCAGAGGAGGACCACAAAAATAATCAGAGGGATGAGGACAGGCTGAGAGAGTAGGGGTTGTTCATCCTGGAGAAGAGAAGGCTCTGGCGAGACCTTATAGCAGCCTTCTAGTACTTAAAGGGAGCTTATAAGGAAGATGGGGACAAACTTTTTAGCAGGGCCTGTTGCGATAGGACAAGGGGTAATGGTTTTAAGCTAAAAGAGGGTAGATTCAAACTAGATAGAAGGCAGAAGTTTTTTATGATGAGGGTGGTGAAACACTGGCACAGGTTGCCCAGAGAGGTGGCAGATGCCCCATTCCTGGAAACATTCAAGGTCAAGTTGGATGAGGCTCTGAGCAACCTGATCTAGTTGAAGATGGCCCTGCTCATTGCAGGGAGGTTGGACTAGAAGGGACCTTTAAAGGTCCCTTCCAACCCAAACTGTTCTATGATTCTATGTTGGTTTCTCAGCACTCAGAGGAGAAATCACTTAAAAGGTGTGATACAATGATAGAATGTACTGAACTGACATACATAAAGATATTAATTAATCTATTCTCTTCATAATTATTTACCCTTTCAGTTTTTCCTTATTGTCCATTTGTTTTCACTGTGATATTCATTCTTGTACTGGTGGCAAATATTTCCAGCTGTCTATCATCAAAATTATTAAGCTCATTATCTTTTGAACGCATTCTTTGCCAACATTGCAATAGGATGGATAATCTTACATACTATCCCTGTAACTATATATGGCTTGAATGAATTCTACTTGAATTCTACTTACTATGTAAGTAGAAACAAAAAAAAAAATCTACATTTGTTAGTTATTACTGCTTGGTTTTCCAAAATACTTTCTATTAATAAAAGTAAGCTACTGGTGACAGAGATGATAAAAAATTCTACGGAATGGCAAGTCTTCAGACATAAATCTTTATTTCTGTTTTCAGTGTCATGTATTGAGTAGAAGTACGGTTTTTAACACTAAATTTTACTCATTTAGAACAGTATAAAACACTGCACATTAAAATCTGTTGTCTAAAGAAATCCAGTGATGAGGTGTAGCATTGAAAAGGCTGATTTCTTGTCTTTTACCAGCTTTTCCATTGCATGTCTCACCAGAAGGAGCTGCTACACAAATAGAAAAGAAAAAAAAAAAAAGAACACAAATATATAAAGTCTAAAAATCATAAAAAAACAAATCACAGAAGTCACAAAAGGAAGACAAACTATTTCAAATGCAGCTTTCTTCTTGTGAATCCTTACTTATCATTGCTTGTGGCTAAGGGAGATTTTGTGTATGTTAATAGTACTATACCTCTTCACAAAGCTGACATCTCTATGGATATTAGCAACTTCTATGAGGTGTTGATTTGTCATACTTAACCCAGAAAAAACAGAGAGAACAAAACACAATGCAAGAGCTCTCTAGTTTGCATTTTCCTCATAAGCTGCATTTTTCTTGTGCCCATAAAAGGCAGAACATTCTCCAAACATGGGGTCCTCCAGCAGAAGCTATTTTACTGCAGAATGTAGGTCACTGTATATACACTGGGGTAGAAGATAATTGTGGGGAATTGCAGCAGGATTGGACTTTCTTGAAAACTCCTACACATTCAGAATGTAAAACTGAAGCCAAAGCCTATAAACTGTTGGACATTTTGTGCGGATTAACCATCGTTTTGTTTATGCTAGCTGTAATTAGACCACATTGCAAGACATCATCACACAAGCAGACTTTATTATAACAAAATATTACTTTTTAGGAGTTTTGCAAGCCTATGATAATTGAGGGGTGGTTCTAGTTCCACAATATATTGAAGGAATACTGATAGTATGTGCATATTTTGTTGATTGTTAGTTTCCTGCAGTTATTTCCATATTATTTTCCTATTGTGCAATAAAAAAAATAATTGCTTCATTGTAGCTCTATTATGGAAATTTAACTGTAAAATGTCTTTTTATTGATCAGTCCAATATTAAAATATTTGCCATTAGAGCCAAGCTTTAGTTAGCACAAATCCATCAAACTAAACCTTTCATTCCTTAAGTGCTTTCCTTTATCTGTGAAAGACTGAAAAATGTCTTTTTAGCTGGCACCAGTGGCTTTGGGGAATGTTTTACAGTACATTTTTGCAAATGCCTATTTCAGGTTTATTGGCCTCACAGCAGAGATTACAGAAGACCACACAATTGGAATGATCATTTTTCTTTGCATTAGCAGAATACATTTAGAATGGCACGAGCTAACCTTAGGGGAACCTGGACTAACGAATGATGGTTCAAGGAGAAAGTTTCAACATTTAAGAGGGTGTATTGAGGGGAATCTTCAAAAGACCAAAAGTCACAGTGAAAGCCAATCAAATGTTCCTAATTCCCTATATTTTGTTTTTGTTCTAATTGGGCCCCTATCTCCCAGTCTTCAATCATTTATAAGCACATTGTATATAGAAAAAAAAAATCGTGTTCTATCGTTCATGGGTAGAAAATTCTTCATTTAACTGCAGTGAAACAGATGTTTCTGCATGAGAGAAACATTCCTTGCCGTAGTAGGCTGGCATACCATAACATTTGGAAAAATGTATATTAAGCAAAGGACACATCCACAACAATAAGGATTATGGAATTCTACAAACTCTTTCGGCATTTAAGAGAAGCTCGTTGCCTTCTCTTGAATTGGCGTGTATATATGAACTGATTTGATTCCTCTTTCTTAATTCTGTGAAAGCAATATATGAATAACAGCTATTCCTTGGGTTTAAAAGCTCATATTTTTTTAGTTATCTTTTGGCTGCTCACTTCATAATCGCATCATAAAGAATCATTGATCTAGAGTTAGAAAAACTATTATATCATCTCTTTAATCCTCTTTCAAAGTTAGCATATGATACAGTTCTCCCACAGAGGCTAGCACAGGCAACTGTCTTTTGCAGAAATTATGTGAAAATATAGGAACATGGGTCAATCTCATCCATATTCATTGTATTTCTAGGCACATCTTACACAAGGAATGAATTTGGAGACATAAACAGTAGTTAAAAATAAATGCTTAAAACTAGCCCCATATACTGTTTTCATTACATGTCTGAATAATACAAAAATGGCGAATGAAAATGCAAAACATATTGCCATGATCTGCAAGTAGCACTGTTTATTAATACAGTAGTTAAAATAGTTTTCAAATAAACTGTCAGCCAGCCAAAAACATCTTCTGTGAAAGCATAAAAAACACGTACCATATTTTAAGTAAACAAAAAATTACTTTATGGATGTGTTCTGCATAATATCACACAAGAAGGATTAATGAAAACAAAAAACTAAAGAAGTGAAATACTGAATTATATGAGTTTGCCACTCTGGAAGACTTAGACAATAAAAAAAAAAAAAAAATTAAGTCTGGAAACCAAAGACTATCAACCCAGTCTTCAACACCACAAAGACTGGATAACTTCCAGAGTGTGTAAGCTTCATATGTTCTGAAGATTCAGAAAAGCCTCTGAAAAACTTAGATATTTGCTGACTTAAAGGGTTTTTTCAATCTTCAGAGTAAACTGACAGTAGTATATACACAGCTCTTTAACCAGTAGATCACAAACATTCCTACTGTAATCATCTGAAAATAGTCTATAATCTCTGATTAATATCAGTAGCTTGCAGAAGTCAGTTTGAAGATTTGGGGTAAAGACATCATGTTACACACTAAATAGTGTATGAAGTAGTTCTTCCATCTACTCCACATTGTAGTAATTCATTTTTTACAGAAGTAATTGCATGATGATTCCAATTTGATCACACTGAGCTCTCAAAATTCCTGTCTTCAAACCAGGACACATCATCTTTACAGATGGAAAAATACTTCAGTATTTATGCCACATTGTTCCTGGGATATGATAGTGATATAAGCTGGATGATAACTTTTGAGTATTGAGAGATATTGATTGAAATATAAAAACAGAAACCTCTGAATTCAACATCAGTCACTTTATCTGTCCTCTGAGCCATAAGAATTTAAGAAAAATTTTAAAAACACAGGACATTATTCTCGTAAACTTAAAAAATAATAAAAAATTGTACATTTTGTGTAGCAAAATGAACTCAGTATGTGACTTTATGATTATATGAAAACTCCGTTTCTGTTTTAGAAACGTTAGAGTTTGTTATTTCTTTAAAATACTAATGCCATGCAAGATGCATCTAGGCCATATACTGGTGTTTGATTATATATCCAGCTGGCAAAAAAATGCTCGTAGGAAAAAAATAATACTGAAGGCATGTTGAAAGTTGAAATAAAAACGTATCTATCTTGTGATGTTTGTCACGTCCTAAAATATGTCACAGTAAGGTTTAATTGTCTGGTTTGTATAATTGGCAACTGTTGAAGAAAAAAGAATAGAGTTTGCAAACTTCTTTGATTTGGTGTATGATTGGGTGTGATCAACTTCAGTTTATCAGAAAAATATGGCCAAATGAGAGCTAGTGTAATTCCCTTAACTTTAGGTCAAATAAGTCATTAATGAATTTGAAACATCGAACAGAAAATTTATATTATGTTTACCAACCTGGGACTTTTTTTAATTTAAAAACTTGATTTACAATACAAATGTATACAGAATTATTTTTGCCCCCAATTACGTAGAGCTAATAAACTTTCTGTTTATAAACCGAATAAGCCATGAAAAAAACTTGCATATTTCTCAAACAAACAGTAAATTTCTTCATTTCAAAAGTGTATGTTTTCTTTAGCATTGGAAGGCATAGTCAAGTAAAATTCTAGAGTCCTTGCCTTAAATCCAGGAATTATGGCCTGATCTTTTTCCCCATGCAAAATATTAACCTTTGCCAAGTACATAAGACAATAATTAAAACCAGATCTAAATCCTTTATCAATCAAGATTTCAAAGATGTTGCAGCAGGCAGATGTTATTTCCAGCTAAGATGAAAGCTTCACATTATCATGATCACAATTTATGCAGTATATGGCTCTACAACCATAGTTAAACTGGGGGAAGATTTAAAAATTGTGGTTTTGTTTGAAAAAGGAGAACTAGCTCCCTGCTTGCAATTAGTAGGTGAAAAGCCAGGAGAAGAATTTCACTGATACATACTTTAAAAAGGTACCTTACATATTTAGCCGATAGACTGAAAGTGAATCAAAGCATCTCTAGAGAGAATGAACAGTGGTTGTACTTGAAAAATGATCATTATACCTCAAGGGAATGAATCTCTTCCAGGCACTATTTCAAACTAGGCTGTCCGATAGGCAACAGAAACCAGAAATATAGTGGGTGGAGTGGTGTGTGGTTTTTTCTTTTCTTTTTTTTTCTCTTTTTTTTTTACCATGTGCTGTATGACCTTCTAATTTAAACCACAAATAAGAAGAAGATGAAGAGTGCCCTTCAACTCCAGAAAGCAGTATAAACAAACTATAGTGAAGGTAGCTCAGCAGGTTATTTATGTCCTTTGAAGTGAATAAACTTCTATTTTTTAATTCTTACAAGTGATGAGTCTAAATACTAATGCTTAGTCAAAGTTAATCCAGACATGACACTGTCATTTAGTTATTGAATCCTCTGATTACTTGACTTAAATGGGGGTTCTTCTTGCTTGCCATTTTCTATGGTGATTTATTGCATACTTAACACGTAGTTGAAATAAAATATGCCTGTAAAAACAGATTTCAAAATGGCAGGGCAGATTTGTTAAACTGTCATTAAAATTTACCATTCAAAAGCAAAAATAGGAGACTTATTTTTTATCAGTCATTCATTCACTTAACAAAATATGTGGTTTATTTCAAATTATGAGATAGCAATGACTTTGACTAAGTTTTCTGAAAAATTCTTGAGCAATGTTTAGAATGCTGTCCTAAATTATCATCTCCTGATGATACCATGAACAAAGCACTGTATGTGTTGTCTCATCTCTCTGCTAACTTCTGTGTTAGTGATCGCTGATTGTTGTTATTACTCAACTGTTTAGTTTTTAAAAACATAGACAAAAATATTTATTATTTTATAAATTTTTAATTCCAGAAGGAATTTATATAATCATAATCACTACACATGATTCCTTCTTAGTATTCAACCCTAACCACTAGTGTTTGGTAGGGAGTGAGAAGATATTTAACATTTACATTCCTAAAGGAACTTTCTTCTTTACCTAAATGTGATAACAATTTGCATGAATATCAAAGCTGCCATATACAGGTTGACATTATTCAATATTCGGATAAGGTAACCCATGTATCACATCATTGAGCTCTTCAGTCAGTCTACAGCTGAGCAAATTTCTTTGGCTTGCTTTTCCCAGGACAATTATTCTAGATATATTGCTTTCATGGGAGATGTTAACCAAAAGCACTGCTTTCTTTCAGCCTTGCCCTGAAAGTCTCTCTTGGCAAATAAGAAATATGAAACACATTGTTTAGATTTCACCAAACCTAAATCACCACAAGGAGGAAAGAAGGGGAGACTCAAACATTCACTAAAAAGTTAAATCAAGGAAAGGAAAACCACCCAGGAGGGAAGCTTTTGGAAGATATTTTATGATAATAAATAAGAAACTACTCTCTCATCAAAGACAATCCTTTCCCCTTGCCAATGTAACAAAGCATAAGAATAATATAGTTGGCACTTCAAAACTCATAAAATTTTGGGGTTGCTGAATTAAAGCTTTCTAATCCTCTCTATAGCTGCCGTCTGCTTGCCCGTGAACCTGTTATTGAAAGGAGATCCAGAGGGACCACCCATCCAGAGCCCGTATCACCAAGTAGGGAAGTGCCAAGTTTAATCCTTAGGGGAGTTTTTTACCCCCACCGCATATCCAACACTTCCATCAAGCTCCAGGGTTGAGTGACAAGAGATTTAATGTTTTGTAATGAGAGGCTAATTTTTCAGGAATTATACTTGGGGGCAAGGGCTCTCTGTAGCAGAGCTGTGTCAATGAAAATGCCACAATGGTGATATCACATCCAGGTTGCTAAGATTACCACCTACTGATGTCCCAAAGGTGGAGACTAAAGAATGAACTTCATAGATTTAGCTATGAGTTCATGTTACAGAATGCAACCATATGTTGGCACTTAGGTTGTAGAAGCAAAACTCCCAGCAATGGAACTGATAAGACAAAGTAAGGGAGAGAGAGACAGTCGCGTACAGATATAATAATATCATTCTTACATTTACACAAAAATCAGAAGATAAAATTTGTTGGATTTTTCAGAGCAAAATAACTTTTCACTGAAATACGTTGAAACACCCACACACCAGCCATTCTAAAGTAACAGACTTCTTTTTAATTTATTATTCAGTAAAATAGTTTAATATGGGTAAGCAGAAGCTAGAAAATAAACTGTAATTGCCTTTAATTTTTTTTAGGATTAGATTTGTTTGTTTAGATGAAACTTGTAGAAAAATATTTATGAATAAAAATGTGTTGATGGTAAGTTAAATGCATGAGTACTCTGATTGCCTCAGGGTGGAAAGAATGACTCTATTCTCACACACAAAAGTACTTGACCCAGGGAATACATTCAAAAATTGGGGTCAAATGTGCACCAGCTGAGTTAATTTATAAAGGCCTCATTTGTCACAAGAAAGAAATTAAGCAAATGATGGGAAAAAAACCCACCCAAACTGATGAGATCCTAGATTTTTACCATAGCTTCAGGTGTAAACAACAGCTGCTAAACCGAGACATTGCACTATATCTAAGTAACACAACTTAAACAAGGGATAATAAAAATGTGCTTTAAATCTCCTCAGTTGAAAACTCCAGTGTGAAATTCATTACTGAAAACAATTTCAAGCTTTGGTTTCAGTCAGCTCTCTCCTAAGTTTTCTGTGGACAGTTCTCTTATTCAGTGCTTAAGTTTAGAGGAGAGATCTAAAAAAGGTTGATGAAGGTTAATTAACAGAATGATGTTGGCAACAGGGCAAATACATGGGAAAAAAAAAGAAAGAATGAGTTTAGATGGTAACTTTGAAAGTCTTTTATTTTTTAAAGAAAGAAAAATCAGAGCAGCAGAAATGATTACTGAATACTGAAAAGAAAGAGGGATTGGATAGTCACAATGGCTGTTTTTCTGTCCTGTGTGTAAGTTTAGTGAATCCTTATTCAAAATGGAACTAACAATCACTACCACCTTATCTTTACTGTATGGATAAAAATATCAGTTATGATTCATGTTTGTCTGTTTACATGTGTGCTTTACATGTGTCCTATACATGCACGGGACTGAGATTCTCTCTTTTTACACTTGATAACATTTTTTACGCCTTTTGTTTCCCTTTCTGGGGATGATGGATAGAGAAATGACTGGCTAAAAAAAAAATAAAAAATTTACATTCATGAAAAATGAGTTCATAACCTGCCATAATGGTTTAAGGGAATAACACTTTTCCAAAATTACAAGAATGCTGTGAATGCAACATCTTTAGGTGACCATTGCATGCTTTGGTAGGGGAAGCTATGTTAAATATTTAGCTAAATGCTTTGTGGCTCTACCTTGTAACTTTTTCACATCGATATAATGGAGCCAACCCCGACAGCAATACCTCCATATTAATCCACACCCCATGCTACCTACAGTGAAGGAAATTTTAACTAAAACAAGACAAAGACACTTGTTGCTCCTAAATAATATGATAAAATATCACAAGCATTAATAGGTATGACCTTTTGCTTGTGGAAAGAGAGTGGAAGAGAATCTGATTATTTTTCTTCTATATTTTTTTACCTAGTATATAATCCAGTTGGGGAGGAGGATCCTAATAATGTACTGAGGAGCATGAAATCAGTGCATATAGCACATCTGAGACAGCTTTAATCTAGCAAATTGAGGTAAAAAAACTCATTCAGCAGTACAGGGTTCAGCACTAATAAATTTGTGTGGTAGATTTATGATTTAGTTCAGGCCATGTTGTAAACTGCATTTTTACAACAGGTACCAACAAGTTACAGCTAGATTACAGTTATGCTGAAAACAACTATATATATGTTTGAATCATACATCTAAGTTTTGGTATGGATATAGGCTATTAATTTCAATTCGAATGTACTTTTCTCATTTCTTGACCCTAACGAAATTTCATTTTTTCCCCATTGATGGGTGAAAATAGCAATAAAACTGAAACACAGCAACATGCATTTCAGATTAGATGTGGATATTGTTGCTTTCACATTGAAATAAGATAGGAAAATATACCCAAGAGGACTTGATTTTATGAAGACAATTGTGCCATAACTCATGTTTGCTCCAAAGTTGACACATTTCTCCTCTTTCTCGAGGTATTTATGATTTACAATGCCCAATAACTCCCTTTGGATTAGTATTCTTCCAGATTCATCCAGCATGAGAAGCCAAATTTAATCCATGGCTTCCAGACCAAATATATTCAACAGTTAGGTGGGATACAGGAATAAAAGGAAAGGAAATATCATCACTGTCACTGTACGAGCAATTAACCCTATAGCCTAGACAGCAGAGGCAGATGATACTGACCTTCGTCAAGCTACGGAATCATATCAGTATCAGTATTCTGATCAGCAAAAATGAAACATAACAGCAAAAATGTGCAAGTTTTAGGGCAATACATGTATTTTGAGATAACACATATATTAACCTGTAACAGAACATGGAAGTAAAAAACCAGTCACCATCTTCATGCTGCATTCTGAATATCAGACACAGGAATCATTATTCTGTGCATCTGATTGTGGTACTACTTCATCAGAGATCTGTTGGAACAAATAGATCTTCTTGGAAGGAATCCGTTAGAGCCCAGTGAGTATGCAAAGGTCTTTGACATCACCACTTACTTTACTATGAAACATGGCATTAAGGATTCAGTAAGTACACTAGTCTTTTAACTTCACCCTGGAGTTAATTTTGACGAAATATTCTAAAAGATGTTAGAAGACTACTAATAATTTTGAATGTGTCCGTGTTGTGCTTGCTGACCTTGTGAGACTTTAGTTTACTCTCTATTCTGTTTGGAGAGGATTCTCGGAGTTTATGAGAGTCTTGACTCCTCAGGGTCCTCTCCAAGGATATCCAAAGTCATTGAGCTAAAGTGGGCACATGAGAATATGTGTAACATCTCTTCAATCATTACCAAGATATCTTTAAGCCATTAACATAGTGTGAAACTGAAACACAATTTACTTTCTTATTAAGTACTATTTATATTTACTATATATTTAGATTTAATATATGTTGGCATGAGAGACTTTATTTGTATTCGTTCTAAATTTAAGTTATTGGCAATGCCAGTTCACTGCAAAACATAAAAAAAGCAATAACAATAAAATGATGAACAACAATTCAGCTTTGTAAAGTCAGAATCAAGAAATGTGACTTTGGAGTTAGAAACTAAATCTTGTTTTAGAAGAGCTCATAAGAAACACCAGGTTTATTCTTCTTTGCCCTTTCGTAGAAAAGTATGCTTACCTCTTACAAACCTTTTTTGCATATTAATTTAGTATATCTTCTGAACTGAAGACAAAAATTTGTGAACATTATTGGTTGTATATAATAAACTCCTTTTTAAAAAAATAATTTAGATACTTGTTACATCTGAATAACACTTTTATTAACTTATTAAGATATTAACTATTCTAGACAGGTACTGCTATAGCAAAGTGTATGATTTTTATTTTTTTATTTTAATTTAACCTCAATAACTTTCACTGTTGATGTTCTACTGCGTACAGTCACATGTAAGCAGAGATCCCCTTATATCTTCCCTTGCAACAAGAGTGAAGAGAAGCAGAATAACACAATTACAGGAACTTATTTTAAAGTCATAAGGTAGCTTTTTGAAGTTTGGTAAGATATAAAGTAAAGCTCAGTCTTACTGCGGACTTCTGTATTTGGTTTCAAACAGGGAAGAATTTAATACCAGCTCTTTTACAGATGTCTATATGTGTCACAAATAAAGAGAAGAGAATAAAAACACTGCTTAAAATTTTAAAAATAAAATTAATATTTTGTGAAGCAATTGCAAAAAGTTTATTTGTTAAGTTCCTTTTAAGTGTTCATATCTGGCCTTTGGAGGAGTGTCTACAACAATATGATTTTGATCTCTAAATACATATCATGAAAAATTCATGTCCCTGCTTTTTTCCATAAAGCAGAAAATATTTCAAACAGTATGAAATCTGAACACCCTCTTGTTCTATGGTGGGATATACTTTCACAGAAAACAGATCTCATTTCTAATCTGCAATAAAATAATTTGAGAATCATAGATCTGAGGCAAACACAGAAGAAACCCTTCAGATTTGACCAAGCTTAGCTTTGAGGTTTTATGTTCAAATATCGAAATTGAAAAATGAAGACTGTACTCCAAACTTTTGGAGGAAAATCAAAGAAAATGTTTGAAAAACATGTAAGAACCACAAGATTTCCTACAGATCCATAGCCAAGCAATTGATTCTAAATGGAGTGAAAGTACTATACATAGTTAAGTTCATAAAAAATTAAGGAATTTGGGAATTGGAAAAATTCCAGATAATAAACCTGATACACAAGTTTGCAAAATGTTATGATAAGTGAACCCATGAAGGAGCGTATACCACCTTTGGAAGAAGGGACAGGCAACTCAGGAGGAGTACAGAGATCTCATTAGGTTATACAGAGAGAAAATTGGAAGGCAAAAGCCCAGCTGGAGCTCAACTTGGCCACTAAGGACAACAAAAAAAGTTTTTATAAATACATCAACAAAAAGAGAGGCAGGGAGAATCTCCATCCCTTACTGGATGCCGGGGGGAAAGTTGCAACCATGGACGAGGAGAAGGCTGAGATACTTAATGCCTTCTTTACCTCTATCTTCAATAGTCAGACCAGCTATCCCCAGGGTGTTCAGCCTCCAGAGCTGGAAGAAAAGGATGGAGAGCAGAGCAACCCACCCATAATCCAGGAGGAAGTAGTCAATGATCTGCTTCTGCACCTAGACACACATAAGTCTATGGGGCCAGATGGGATTCACCCAAGAGTACTCAGGGAGCTGGCGGGAGAGCTCACCAAGCCTCTCTCCATCATTTATCAACAATCTTGGTCAACAGGGGAGGTATCACATGACTGGAGGGTCACTAATGTGACGCCCATCTGCAAGAAGGGTCGGAAGGAGGATCCGGGGAACTACAAGCCTGTCAGTCTGACCTCGGTATCAGGAAAGATCATGGAGAGGATCATCTTGAGTGAGCTCTCACGGCAAGTGCAGGGCAGCCAAGGGATCAGGGCC